>VMDR010003174.1:0-76185 GCA_007922815.1 Macrotus californicus
GCGGTGCGCGGAGCTCGGCATCTCCCGCGCCCCCCCCGCCCCTCCCGCGCGCCCCCCCCGTGGAAGTTACACACCTTTGGATTGCATTTCGCCGTCACCTTCTCCCCCACCCCACCTCTCGGCTCTCGCTTGCTCGCTCCCCCCCGCTTTCCTTTTAGCTTTTGTAAGTTACACGTCAAAATGGCCGATCTGACATCGGTGCTCACTTCTGTTATGTTTTCTCCCTCTAGTAAAATGTTTATCGGTGGACTGAGCTGGCAGACCTCACCAGGTAAGGGAGGGAGGGGGGGACGCCTGGGTCCCCCCCTTCTTGGCTTCTTTATTGCTCTTTGTTATCCCGGTGTAGGAGCCCCCCCCCCGCCATTGGCTCCCCACTTCTCCTGTGCAAGGTTATTTTTTTAAATAGCAAATCCTTTCCGAGCCCTCTACGCGACCTCTGTTGCCGAATTTCTCCCGCGTGTGCAAAAAATGCAAAAAACAAAACAGAATAACAACAGAAAACTACTTTTGGTTTTTGTCCTTGATCAAAATTTGCATTGCTTTTTTTCCCCCACACCTTCTCCGCCCCCCCCATCTCTCTCTTTTTCTCTCTACAGATAGCCTTAGAGACTATTTTAGCAAATTTGGAGAAATTAGAGAATGTATGGTCATGAGAGATCCCACTACGAAACGCTCCAGGTAAACCATTCCTTTCTGGATTTTGCCTTTATTTTAGAACAAAGTTTAAGTGTTATTTTTGGAGGTGTCTTCGGAAGTAGCTAAGCGGATTTAGAATGGGGCTCAGGCATGGGGCTGGTTTCGAACGCCGCTCTGTTCCACCCCCACCCCCATAACCTCAAAGGTTATTATAAATTGGGGCTTGAACTCTGTCTGGATACAGATACCCATCTCTCCGCCTTAAGTCATTTTCCCGTCGCTTCTCTTTCTCCTGTTGAAAATGACATTGGGCTTCATTCACTTTCCACACAGTTTTTTAAAAAATGTACACTTCTTCCCACTCCCAGCTCCCCAAACTCTTAAGCCCCTCTTAGAAAGCTGGACGAATCTCTTCTAAGTGCCGGGTTTTCATCGGGATAAAACAAAGCGTTAAGAAAGGGAAGGGGAGGAGGGGGAGAGGAAACTGAGGTGGCGAAAGAGTGGGGACACCAGCTTCTTCCAAGTTACCTCCGCCGGCCCTGCCCCCGTTCCACTTCCCCCATTAACCTTGGTGTGTTTTCCTGCGAGGTGGAGGGCTGTAGACCGGAGGGGTTTGGGAGGAGGGGGTGGGGGGCGCGGAGGGGGCGACTTTTGCTCTCCATTCTGCAGTGGGGCTCACTCCCTGTTGCTTTCAGTGTGTCACATTTTCTTGTTTGTTTTTCTCCCTCTTTGTCTCATTTCAGAGGCTTCGGTTTCGTCACGTTCGCAGACCCAGCAAGTGTAGATAAAGTATTAGGTCAGCCCCACCATGAGTTAGATTCCAAGACGGTAGGTTGCTCCTCGTCGTCGTCCTCGTCGTCGTTGTTGTTGTTCGCCCCTTTTCAGGACCGATCCTGGGCATTGACAGCCCCACTTAAAGGGACAGTGCCTTCTTTTGCCTCTGTGCTGAGAGCCGGGTACTTGGAAGCAGAGCTCGGAGTTGGCACTAAAGTTTAAACTATCGCCGTGTTTGGGGTTTTCTTTTTAGAGCCTGTTCCATAGCAATTCCAGTTGCTGCCGAATTAGGCTTGAGGGAGGGGTCAGCCTAGGGGGCGGGGGGCGTATTTTCAAGGCCAAGGGACCGTGCAAAGAAGCTGCACCACTGAGCAAAGGCAACTTTTCTTTGTCAGCAGAGTACATCACATGTTACCAACTGGGGCTGTGGGAACTGGCTTTCAGAGACACAGCCTTGCTTCCCGGCCCTGGGGGAGGGGTCGGAGGAGGGGGCGCTCATCCCAGGGCCAGGCAACAGGTTCCTCTTGGGGCGCTCCGGATTTGAAATGGGGTTGGAGAAGGAGAGGAGGCGCTCTCGGGGCCAAGCTGGGCATCCAGTGGGTGGCTCCAGATGGCTTGAAGTCTAAGGCCGATAAGGCCTTGGCTTTCAAAGTGATTTGTGTTTTTTTTTTTCCTTTTCTTTCTCACATCCTTTATTCTGAGCTTGGGTACTTCTATAGCATTATAAGGTTTTAAAGCCTGGTGTTGGAGGGTGGGGGGTGGTCTCTGGGTGGAGGTCAGAAGAGGAAGGGAAGAAAGAGTATCAGTGCATGGTAATGTGCTTAGTGGGAGGGGCTGTATGTGTAGCGTTTTATTTAGACCCCTGTGTTGCCTCTGTGCTCGCTTTCCTTTCCTTTATGTCTTCTAGAATTTCCCCACAGTTTTTATACATCTGCCACAGCAGGGGCCCTGACATGACATTGGGATGCAATGCTGGGCTGCTGGAGAATTCACTTCTCTGGTGCGGTAGTGGGACAAGGCAAGCAACCAGGTTCTAGTCCCAGCGGCCTGTTTTGAACTTGGGAAAGTTGTTTTCCGTCTCAGGCCTCACTTCCCTCTTCTCTAAAATAAAGGAGTGGAACTGAGGTGATCTTCTAAGTCCCTTTGGCTTTAACATGGAATAGAAGAAAAACAACTCTGGCCACTTCTGGTGCACCTGCCTTGACTTTGCAAATTTACTCTCTTTCTCTGATCAGAGGTGAGGTACACGGCCCCCTCCTCCCCAAGAAAACCCCCACTCTCTAAGCTGCTTTATTAATGCTGGATTTGCTGTAGTCCGCGCGCAGCCTTTTTGCACTTTGCGAGGTCATCTAATTTCAGGGATGATCATTGGGAGATTGATCATGGATATTTGGATAATTTTTTTTTTTTCCACGCTGACTTTTTGTCTAGTTATTTCAAAAAGCTAGTAAAATGAGAGGACAAATATTTCCCAGCAAATGCAGGAATGTATTATCTACCCCCTCCGCCCACTCTGAGCAGGAGAAAGAGTATTTGGTTAGGACAGCGGCGGCGTGACAGCGGCGGGTGGGTCCTGTCCGTCAGTATCAGGTGCAAAGCCTGCTGTCCTCCCTCCCTCCTTGTTTGTAGACACTGTCAATCACTGTGATTTAGTATAACATAGCTTTTGACTTTGTTTCAATGTTCAGTGCAGGAGGCAGGTGCAGGAGGCAGAAGCGGTTGGTTTATTGACATGGAAACAGGATCTTGTTTACCTTAAAAGCTTTGTTTAGGTAATGGCCATTCACATCCAAAATAGTACCCTAGTCTTTTTCCTAGAGGATTTGTAGCTACAGTAAGTAGAGCTGCACCTAACTAACTAATGTTTTAATTTTTGGTAGTTTTCTTTTTTGTTCATGTTTTTAAAAAACATAGTTGACAGGGACGTGCAAAAGGTTGGGATTTGCCATACTTCCCTTGACCGGTCTTCTCCCTTAGACCTTCTCGGCACAGTGACCAACCCTCTCTGTGGCACGACCTGCTGTTGGCACGACACACAGCACGGGAATTCGGAATTGGCTTTGCGTTTTGTGATTTTAGAGGGATACACGTATATTTCTTGTGCTCCATTCTCTTCACTGCTCCATCCCCTCAGCTTCTGGCCTCTTCCCCAACATGTCCGGTCCCTCCACACCTTTTACCCGACAGACAAGATGACTTATTATTGCAATTATGTGCCTGTCAGCTTAAAAAAAAAAAAAAGAAACAAAAAAGAAAAGACTTTGGGAGTGTTTATGAGGAGACGTATCTGTCTTCTGTTTGGTCAACAGAATGGAAATCCACACCTGTTGTATTTCTCTCGTAGACAGCCCTAGTCAGCGCTGAATACACCTGTAGATGCGGTGATGTTAATCTGGACGAAAGGATAGTTTTCTAGATCAGAGATTTCTGTCTCTTTTAGTTTTGGAAAAACAATCTCTCATTTCTCAGGTGACGTTTGAAGGTAGAAAACACACACGCTGCAGACTTACGTGAGGTCTTCCTTCACCTTAATAACAGTGGTAGACCGTGTGCTTTCCCCACGGGGGCCCTACGGGATGTTAAGTCTGCGAACAAGAATGACCGTGTGTGCCTTTCCTCCTCCTGCTTTTTTCCCAGAGCATTTTTTTAACCCCACAGCAGAACTGAAATCAAGGTTCAGATTTACATTTTAAAAGGGGAAAATTTTAATACGAGAGCCAAAGCCTATAAATAACTTGTGGCAATATTCATGCCGCTCTCTATGTTAAATTTTACCCAAAGACTCATGACATTTAGAAATCTAATGAAAACCAACAATGGGAATATTTTATCATTCCTTCCCTCCCCGTGTTTTCTATTCAACAACCTCTCCCTTAGCCTGTTAGATTCAGATGCTTCCATGGGAATTGTTTTGGATTTTAAAGCCAGTCCCCGATGGAGACGCAGGTGTTTGTCAGTGGTCTATTCGGGGATGGAGGATATTTTCCCGCTGGGATTGGGGTTAGGGTAGGGGAATACCCTGGTTGTTACACTCCATTCTGGCTTTTTTTCAGTAATTTTTTTTCTTTAATCCTTTCCTCTTAGTGGCCTTTCTTTTCTAATTTGGGTTTAGGTTGTTCAGAGACTCTTTTTTTTTTTTGCCCCCCCCCTCCCCGTGATTTTTAAAATCCAAGTGGATTTAGCTCACGTGTTTCTTTTTATTTCAATTTATTATTATTATTATTTGAAGAACCAAGTTGGGCTCCATAGTTTTTTTTGACACCTGTTTTCCTTTGAGCTATAACTACAGAATAAACTCTCCCTTTGATTAGTCGTAGGGAACTTTTGCGCAAACGCATGAATTAATTCAAGTGAAGCATTGTGTTGGAGGTCTGTGGGGAGTTTTTTGATGTTGTTGATTTAAAAAAATTTTGGAGTCCCCTTGCCCTCCTGTGTTGTTTAGTTCTCACTGGGGAAAAGAAATACCATCCAGTTACTTCTGGAAGATTCTCACATTGAATTTTCAGGTTATGATTTTTTTTTCAGTGATGATGTTCCAATCTTTTCTCCTGGCCATGCATTGCAAATTAGGTAGATGCAGCTACCGTTTACCATTCACTATGTGTGGAAGAGAGGCCCTGGCCTACATAAGAACACATGAGATCTGGTTTATTAACAGCATCCCACAGTGAAATACATGGTATTTCAGAAAGGCGAGTACTATTTATTACATTTTGGGAGAAACCAGTAATGTTTGGATCCAAGTCTACAAAACTTTTTGGGTTGCCTAGGAAGGAACTAAAAGCTGGATTATAAGCCTGAGAAATGAGTGATTAATAATTAGGTGATTAATCATACATTTTTTTCCCTCTCCTCAAAGCATTGCAATTGACTCCCCCTTCTCCATTTTTTCCCCAGATTGACCCCAAAGTTGCATTTCCTCGTCGAGCGCAACCCAAGGTAAGTAGGACAATCAGTAGTGGGATTGTAGCGCTCAGTGATGGTTGCCAAGGATTTCGAGTTTCAAACAGAGCACTGGCCACGCAGCATTGACACCCGGTGCACACGGTCCCTCCAGGGTGACAGCATGCGGCTGTGAGAGGCCAGGCCAGGCGCTCCAAGGTAACCTGTGTCTGTAAATGAGCCACCAGGAGGTGGGCTCTGAGCACACAGCTAGTGCAGGGACAAGCCTGATCCTTAGTAGGAGGACATAGCTCTGTGTTGCAACATTTATGCAAGTGTTCTATTTACTTTTTAAGCAGTGCCGAGATCCTATCAGGAAAAGTTGGACATTTCCTTGTGACTCTTTTTGGAGGGTACTCTTTTGAGACCTTTTAACTTGGAGTTCATGGAGAGCAGTAGAATTTCAATAAACAGCTGATGCTTTCTTGGAAAAACAGCTTGGTAGACCCATAAAGCCCTACATCTGACAGAGGAGTCCGTGGATGTCCTGGTCCCAGGTTGGCTGGGTACACCAGGGCGCGCTTGAAACCCACAGTGCCGCTGCCCTGTGCAAGGGCTGGTGTCCAGGCGGAGAGGCTCTGAAAAGGTTGTAAGCTTGTCCAAGTGGTACTACAGGACTTGCTCGAAGGCTTGAGACAGGCCTTCACTTTTTCAGAAGTGTGTCACTGACATGGCTCCGTGGAGCTTGCCAGCTGTGGCCATGGGAACGCAGCTGCCCGTGCCTGAGGTGCGATCGGGAGGGCTGCGGGCTGGCGTGTCCCGTTTGCACTTTTTCATTGAACTTTTTTTCTGGAGGAAAGATGTTATCGGCACCCTGTGGCCTTGGTGTTCTTTTAAGGAGAGGGGAAAAGGTGAAGCTTCTGATTGTTAAGTCATAAAGGGAATGGGCTGTGGCTCCAGCAAGTTCAGTTTATTTCTTTAAGCACGCTCTCCCAGGAGTGGAACCTTGTCGTTGTGACAAGGGGGGATGGTTCGGCACATTGTGAGGGAAAAGGTAGGGTTGTGGATGACATTTTGTGAATTACAAGTCTGATCCTGCCGTGTGATTCCCGCCCCCTTCTCTTCCTTCCTTCCTTTTTTTTATTTCTTCCTTCCACGCCATTCTCCCCCCTCCCCCCCCCCTTTTTTTTTGGCTTTCTTTCTTTCTAAGGAAACACAAATCCCTTAAGTAAATAGAGTGAAATACTTTCTTAAGGCATTTTTTTCTAACATTAAGCAAATAATAGGACTTAATGAACCAAAGAGGTTAAATTATTTCTGTACTGAGCACAAACTTTGGGACTGTCTTAACTGTTTAAAAGTTGCTTTCCAAACTCTGTGTGATCCTTGACATTTAAGAAAGGCTCCCAGAATAAGCAGTATTTCCTGGGTCTGGCAGAATTGCTGTTTCTTCCGTAAGTGTGAATCTTCAAATTTCCAGGTTAGTCATTTGATCCCCCGGACCTAGGGTCAGATTATCCTAGAGGGAAACTGGAAAAATCCCTGACTTGGTCAGACCCATTGGTTTGACCTGTTTTCTCCTTCTACTCCCCCTGCCCTTCCCTTTTTTTAACCGAGAAGGCAATATTTCATTTTAATATACTGTGGCATTTGGTTTTCCAGTTATGCGTTCAACTTGAAAACGAGACAGAATATTTCTTCAACTTGTCAAAGTGGACACACACATATCCCCCCCCTCCCACCCAACTCCCCAGCCCCGCCAGCCCTGCCAGCCCAAGCCTGGGATGTTTTAGGTCAGCCGTCACACCTACATGTGAATTCACATTAAACCGTCGGGGTGGACGTCTCTCTGTGGGCCTCTAGGGAGGCCATAACAGTACCTTGCTTGTTATGGCACGCCTTACGAGGGACTTTACTGTCCATCTCCTTCTGGATCCTGGGTCCATGGCCTTGAGCAAGCTGCCTTCTCTCAGTCCCAGTTTGCTCATCTGTAAGGTGGAAGGACGAACAGCTGCCCCAGAAGGTCATTGTGAAGAGTAGAGCAGCCTGGCACGGGTGAGGGCCTTGTACCTCCTCCCCGCCACCACCTCTACCATGGTTGTTCGTTTAATCATTCTCGTGGTGATCGGTGTTTTCCAGCTCAACGGCCTGACTCTGGCTCCTGCCTGTGCCACTCGTGAGCTTTGTGAGTTTGGGCAGATCATTGAACTTCCCTGAAACCCAGTCTCCCCATCTCATCGAGTTTCTGTGTGGATTAGGTAAATTAATAAAGGTAAAGTACTAGAAGGCCTGGTGCAGTGTGAGGCCCATGTGTTAACCTGCTGTGTTTGCTGATACTTTAGTTGGGCCCCCGTATGCGTTCAGCCAGCGGTAACATAATGTGAATGGAATTGAAGTGCCCCGCACTGTGGTGGGGGCCTTATGTGTGGTAACTCACTGAGTCTTCACCTCTGGTCCTATCAGGTGGGTGGTAGTATTATCTCCATCGAGGAAACCAAGGTGCAGATGGGTTGAGAAGTGGTACAGGGGACCCACCCAAGCCACCTGGCTCCAGAGCTGGGCCCTCTCCTAGTGTGCTCGCCTGTAGGGGTAGGATTTTATGGCTTCTCTGTAATGGAAGAGCAGGTGACACCGAGTGGTCAGCAGGCTGTGAGGAGCACAACTGCGGTCAGCATCTCAGGACTTGAACTTCCACGGTTGGGTGATTAGTCCAACCCCGTATGACATCATCCCATTATACAATACTGGCTGGTAGCTGTCTCTCCATCAGACCCCTCGGGGCATCTTTTCAGTTGGTTCTGGAGTTGCTCCACTCCCGGGAAGCAACTGGGGAGCTGGCAGAGGTGTGTGGGGACTGGGAGTCGGGGAGGGGAGAACGTGCCTTCCTTGTCCAGGGTGATTTTCTGATAGAAGAAAAGCCCAGCCACAGGGATGTCAGAGTGAAGTGCATGTTGGAGGCCAAAACCCAGCTGTCGGGCACAGAGAACTTCAAGTCAAGCCTTATTTATTTCTTGTTTGTCTCCCTTCAATAAAACTTCTGTGCCTGTGTGGAGGGTCTCAGGGGCCAGCTGAACTCTGCCCCTCCTTGGCGACTAGGTGAGGAGCTTGTAAGTGGTGTGTGGGTGTGTGTTTCAGTTAAAGTGCATTTCAGCGCTTCTTGGCTGCCTTTCCTTGCTAACATTTGCCAGAGAAATATTCCGTGGAGGTGTTAAAACAAGACCAGTGGAAAGAAACTACAACTTAATACGACAGAAAATCCCTGGCAGTGAGGAACAGATTCTGTATTAGTACTGTCATGATATTCTTTAATGTATCACATAAATAAAAATCCGTTTTGATCAGAATTTTAATGGGCGACCGAAGGCAGGGTTCTGAGTCCTGCAGTTCATGTGTCCCCCTTTGCGATGTAAATTGTTCACATCTCAAGTGACGTGGAATGGGGCTTTATTAGCTAGTCGAAGGGCGACTCTTCGGAGACTAGTGGCCATTCATTAGTGAAGTACATTTTGATCAGAGGAAGATCAGTGTGTTCTGTATCTTTCTATTTCCTCGGATGATTATTTCATTTTGTGAAATATGTAAGAGTTTCCCCCCTCTGT
This sequence comes from Macrotus californicus, assembly GCA_007922815.1. NCBI lineage: Eukaryota > Metazoa > Chordata > Mammalia > Chiroptera > Phyllostomidae > Macrotus > Macrotus californicus. The sequence continues at coordinate 8,892 of VMDR010003174.1, forward strand.
CTTTTTAAAAATTAAAATGGTCGTGCTGCTCTAACAAGATGACTTAATTTGAAGCCGTCGGAGAAACGGAGATGATTGGGATCAATCATGTCTCATATCCTTCTATCCCTTCGGGCAGCCGTGCTGGCCGCCTGGAAGAGTTTTGCTCAGGCTTGTGGGTTCTTTCTCTTGTGTGGAGAAGAGAACCCAAGAGACTGCCTAGCGTCTTCCGGGGAGAGTGAGTGTGGGCCTAACTCGGCATCTGCCTTAATTACCCCTGTGTATAAGAGAGCATCCCCCACTTCCCTCTGCTGGCGTTTTGCTCCCTAAGTTTTAGAGACCAGAACCTTACCGCTCGATCAAGAGGAACCTATTTCCGGTTGCCTTCAGTCAGAGCGGACGACCCTGGGAGGGCGACCCTGGGCGAGTTACCTAAGCCCCCTCCTAGCCTCAGTTTCCTTCTCTTTAGAACAGGGATAGCGCAGTGCTCAACCCGGAGCTCTTTTCAAGGTGAGTGCAAGAAGTCTTTGCCTGGCACCTGGCAAAAATGTCTGCTGGTGTTATTGGATTATTTTTGTAGAATAAAAGAAAAAATCATGGTAGAAATGACCTAAGAAAGATCTGAATTGGAAAGTAAGCCCCCTGACGGCAGGGGGCTGTTGATGGTTGGCGGTTGGTAACTGCCTGTTAAATGCCTAAGTGGAATCTCGCCTGCCTTTTCCTTTCTCGGGGGAGGCCGCCGACTCCCAGGGAAGTTTGTTCCTTGCCCCAGGTCGCACAGCTGAGCTGTGGTGCGGTTGAGCTAGAAGCCAGGTTTTTCCATTCCCGGGAAGGCTCTGTCGCGCAGGCCTCCAGATGGGTGCAGCGCCGCTCGGGCATCTGACACGCGCACCTCCTGTTCCGGGGGAGCGGTTTCTTGGCAGCTTCTCAAGGGCGAGGGGTGAGTTTTCGGCATCTGGCCTTCCCCTGCTGCTGTGGGTCGGGTCGCTCTAGCGTCTTGCCATCTTGGATGATCCGCAGCTGTCATCTCAGCAGCCACAGTTAACAGCCCTCGGTGGGTTTCTGGTTCCCAGCTGGGGGAGGGGGCGGCGTGTCTGCAGCCCTTGTCCGCAGGGCCAGGGCCCTGGTGGGTTGGTGGCTCAGCTTCTTCCTGGTCGCAGAGTGCAGCTCCTTCCTGCGTCCCCGTCAGCAGCAGGTGTCAGCTCAGGAGGAGGGGCACCTCGTCCTACAAACGCCCTTACTCTGGATTCTGCTTTTCCTCACATGCTTTTGTTTCAATGTTAAGGTCAGTCTCCTGTGTTCTATGTTGGAGGATTTTGGCAGACAAGTGAAACTTCTCTGTCCCCTGGGGAGGGAGGTGGAGGAAGGCACTCTCTGAGGGACCAGTGACCGTCTTGGGTGCCCCTGGAGGCAGCACCCCCCCTTCCTGTCCTGTTTTGTATTTTTAAACCCGAGCATTCTCTGGCCAGGGAGACGTAGCTCATCATCTCCGTCGTCCTGTTTGATCGGGGAGATTCACTTCCTAAGAGCTCATTTCATTGTTTTCCACTGTTGACTCTGGGTGTGCCCATTTTGGGGGATTCGTGGTGCCCTCCATGGATTCATGGTGCCCAGTGAACAAAGTCTAAACTTAGCCGCATAGGGAACATCCTTCAAGATCAGTCTGGGGGGCGGGGTGGGGATCTTCTTCCAGCTTATTTTCCAATTCATCTGCCTTTTGCTGCCTTGAACCTGAGTGTCTCCCTTCTCCGAATGGCTGTGCTTCTGTGGATCCCCACCTGCCCTGCCCTTCCTTCTCTCTCCTGTACAAAACAGACCCTTCTTTTAAAGCCCTACTTAATTGTTACCTTTTCTGCAAAGCCATCTCTGCTCCCTCGTGGACTTCATACTTCTCTGGATTCCCACAGCGTTTTACCTTTCCTTTGCTTCTGACCCTTTCAACAATCACAAATTAGCAAAAAACATCAGTTAGGCATTGTGCCAGGCGCCCACTCATTCACTGATTCACCAAACGTTACTGAACACCTGTGTGCCAGACACTGTGTGCAGTTCTGGGGACAGTGTAGGGGGTGAGGCGAAGTCCCTGCCCCCATGGGGCTTTTGCTCCAGTGGGGCAAGTCAGCAGGGAGTGGACGGACAAGCAGGACACCCACGCAGGGCGAGAGTGACAGGAGGGCTGTCTCTGTCCCGTCAGTCACCCCATCAACATTCAGTAATTATTCACCACGTCTCTGCTCAGCACTGGGGACTGTGTTAGGCGCTTCCTTCTGAGCTTTGTGGTTCTTTAGGTTCGTGCCTTATGCCCCCACTGGACATATAAAGTCTTAAGGGTAAAGCATATTTGACTGATCAAAAAAACCCCCTTAGCTTTTAATGTCGCTCTTTTGCACACCCTGGATCTCCATCTAGATTGAATGAATGCAGAGTGGTGCAGGAGACTCCGTTCTTGTCTTCAGGGGTCTGGCCTCCCTGCTGGGAGTAGGGGTGCTGCCATGTCACAGGAGAGGCCACACTGAGCGTGGTGAGAGAGGTTGCAACAGCATTGAGAGGGAGAGCGAAGATGGGTTCTTGGAAGAGGTGCTCTGTGCCCCAGATCCTGAAGAACAGGTAGGAAGGAAGAATGGCAAGAATGCAGTTTTTCCTACCAGGGGCTAGGAGAGGTCAGGGCGTGCAGCTGTCGCCAAGGGTGTGTGCCGCAGAATGCTCTCGGGCGAGGCCTGGAGAGCAGTTGGGGCCAGGTCGTGGAAGGCCTTGAATGCCGGGCAAAGCCAGCGAGCTTGTGCTTTACTTGGCAGGTGCTGGGGAACCTGCTGTGTGTGCGCAGGGTCACGGGGATGCTCCACGCGATGTCATGAGCTCTTCGGGACCAGTATAGAAGCTGGGGTCACAGATAGGACTGTGGCTGATGCAATTTCACAGAGAGCTTCCCCTCCTGGACTTGTGCCTTGAGTGACAGTCATACTGCATTCTCTCTGGCTGTAGACCCTCTGTGGGAATGATGCTCTTGGCAGACAGCACCCCTGCCCTTTGGGGGTGGGCCGCTATGAAAAGTCCTGTCATTCTCTTGTTTCCATCTTCCTGTCCACCTCTTTAACAAGGGGCCGTGATAGAGACACAATTCTGAAGTTCGGTACTCTGTCCCTGTCCAAGCCGTGACCTTGACCCACGGTATGTAGACATGAGATGTCGTTTCTTGGTGCGGAAATCTCAGATCATCTACGTGACACCAGTGCGTGTGCCCTGTGGCTCAGAGTGGCCTGACCTGTGACTTGGTAGGTAGTGTGTGCTCGGGGTTACCTCGAGTTGAGTGGCTGGCTGCCTGTGAGGAGCAGGAGGTTGTGGAACCACAGCCTCTGCCTTCTGTGTGGAGCGAGAGGTGTGAGCACGTGTGGTCCGTTGCCATGATGGGCTGGCGTGGTCGGTCCAGCTGGAACAGGTATTCCAAATGCAGCAAGGTGTCTTCACTCTCCCTCTCTTTCAAGGGTAGATAGTATCAGGCTCCCACTCTGGTCCACATTGGGTTCCTGGATGCCATACTTCTTTTGGTTTTGAGACCTTGCATAATCCAAAAGAAAAATTCTAGCTCAAAATAATGACTGTCGCTTATTGTGAGTCACTGTGTTTGAGGCCCCATACTATGCCTCTATATATTTGATCTCTAATTTCATCCTTACGACAGTCCTTTGTTGGTATCATCTCCATATGACAGATGGGTAAACTGAGGCCTACGGAGGGTAAGCAGCTTTCCTGTGGCCACAGAACTAGCAAGGGCCAGGGTTGGTGTTTGAGCCAAAGTCTGCCTGAATCCCGTGTCCCAGCTCCCTCAGCCACCAGGCCCCGCTACACCCCGCATGCCTGGGCAGATTTCGGGTTCCTGCACTTCGCCTGGCTGCTGTAAAATGCTCAGGCTGAGGAGTACAGTGTGTTATCACCTGGCCAGGCAGCTTCAGGTCAGCGTCTGTTGCCTCTTTTATAAAAACCTGCTTAACGTGGTTAAATGCCCCTTATTAGCTATGGAATTTTGGACAAATCACGTAATGGTTTTGTGCCTTCATTTCTTCACAAATCACGTAATGGTTTTGTGCCTTCATTTCTTCCTCTGTAAATTTTTTTTTTTTTTTAACAAAACCCACATTATAGAATTGTTAAGGGGATTAGATGGAGGGCCTGGAGTGATGTCTGCACATAGTGGGTCCAGATGGCCCTGCCCAGATCTTTGGAGGCCCTTCCCTAGTAGCTCAAGGGTAGATGGGTGCCACTCAAGGGTGATGGATGGAACAGCACGTGTCAGTGGCTTGGCCTGCTCCTGGGGTCCGGGCTCTCGAAGGGGAGAGGGCGTGCATCCTTTCTCTCAGGAATGCTCAGTGGGCATTGGAAATTCGTTTCCTTTTCCATATCTGATGCTGTGTTTTTGCTGCCTCTGAGAGCAAAGTCCTGGGGTGCAGCTAGGGGACAGCTAAGACACCGCTCTGTGAGAGGTCCCCCCATGAGCTTTCTGTCTCCCAATCTTGGTCTTTATCTGCCTGGGGGTAGTTCCACCAGTGACTGATCTGAAAGCATCACATTCATTTATTTGTCACTGGCTGTGACAGGCAAGTTAATGCTAATGGATTCTTTTTTTAGCCTGTTGTCTGGGATGAGTTTCTCTAGAATGTCCTGAAGTCTGAGGCATTAGGGGAATGTGTAACTTTCATGGGAGGGGAGGATTTAAAAGACAGACAGGGTTTTGTGTGTAAGGGCCTTAAATTTAGGTTGGGGTGAGAGCAGGCCAGGGAGCATGTTTTTAAGAAATCCATTCAGAGGTCTAAATTGCTGTTTCTGTTTCAATTATGTGACAATTTCAGGGGTTTAGAAAAATCTAATAAAATGGTCTTGATGATGCATGCTGGGGAGAGAGTGCTTTAGAAGATCCAGGAGAATAAATTCCTCAGGGGTCAAGAGAGTCTCGTTCCTGCGCACCTCAGGCCTTCTTTCGTCTGGGCTTTTACATTTTTATTGTTTTGAAGGGCAGAAAACAGTGTTGGAATGTATTCAGGGCTTCAGCTGTATCCTCCACTGAAATGAATTATTCTCTTTGGGCAATTGCAAATAGACGGGCTACTGCAATCACTAGCTTTTTTTTTTTAACGCGGGCATGTTGTAAATGACTTTCAGAGCATGGTTTGAGCGTGTAGTGGATTTTGAATAAAGCACCAAAAAGAAACTGGAAGAGGGGAACGAGGGAACAGAGAGGCCCTATCAAAGTTTTTTTTTTTTTTCTTCTTTCCTCCAAATCAGAGCTTTTGATCATTTCCCAGGTGCATAGAAGTTGATACAGAGGAAGCTGTCTCCCTGCTGCCTGCAGGAGCAGACCGCAGACAGGCCCAGCGTAGCACAGCGTGAAGATGAGTGACGTTAACGAGGTGACCGCTCTGGTGGAGGGGCCAGGGGCCCTCGGAGTGGAAGTTGCCATACGTTGCTCACAGCTGAGTTTGTTTCCTTCAGTGTGCGAGTGCGGGTCTTCCGATGACAGTGTGGCACTGGACCCTGCGCAGTTCACCATGATACTCTTCACCTGTTCCAACTACTGGAAAAGGAGCGTTGCAAATGGGGAGGCATTTTGTTCTCCCTCCCGAGGGTATTTGCCGGAGCCTGGGTGGGTGGCAGGCGTGGGAAACCGAGACCGCAGAGCTGGGCACTGTGGGAACACCAAAGCCAAGGGCGTGAGAAGTCAGTATCCTCGACCCTGACATGGATTCCGGGCAGGTGGGAAGAGAAAACCTGTTGGCCCACAGCCTTTTTTTTTTTTAAGGCCCTAGCGTGATAACATTTCATATTGATGGTATAAATGAAACATTGCAACAACAGCTTCTTAAATATTTCAGTGCTTTGGAGAGTATTCCCTGTTTCTATGTTGTTCTTGCACAAGAATTTTCAGTTACTCTGGAAGAGCCGCAGCATTTGGGGTGGACAACCTGGTAAAGAGGTGAGACACCTGGATATGGCCGCTTTACTGGACAGGACCTTGGGAGTACGTGGCTGCACCGGTCCTAGACGTGAGGCTGGTAGCTTCCATTTTATTCTCTATCATGGTGTTGGAGTGAGCGTTCCACACAGTAATGGGCAAGTATTCACAAACGGCTGTGAGATCTTAAGAACAAAAATCAGATGGGGCCTGGGGAAGAGTGAGTGGTGGAAATACAGGGTGTATTTATCGATGCATATCTTTAAAAAAAAAAAAATCCTTTTCAACTCAGTTCCCTTTGGGAGAGCTCTCAAATATGTCACTTTTTAAATAGCTAAAGGCAAGCAAACAAACAAACACAAATGTTTGAACTCACACACGCAACACGTAAAAACCAGGCTCACCGTCGCTTCCGCCTGGGAGAAAGGACCGTGTGACCATGCTCGAACCTACAGGAAACTGGGCTGCGGGCCTCCATGAGCTGGTTACCTGTGTGTGTTTCCTCTTCTGTTTTCAAAGCAGATAATTGGTTTGGGTAAGAACTTCTGACTTGATTAGGGGGCCCTTAGGAAATTAAAGTGTGTTTGAATTTCACAAGTATAATTTTAATTATACAAATTTTGCATTTTTCACCAGGGAGCCAGGTTCGGAACTTGTTTCCCTTCACTGACAGGCAGAGTAAAGCTGACTATGGCGGACTGCCTGACTTACGTGGCTTTGAAAATATACGCCGGATCCGACCACTGTTTTTCCCAGCCATACAGGATGGGTAACATCCATTTCCCTCCTGTGCCCTTGTTAAGAGGGATTTTTTTCCGCTGGATCCACACAACTGTAGAACTGGGGTGGCGAGGGGCGGGGGGGAACCTCATTATGAATTTTTCTGCTGCGCTTGCTGAAAGAATTCAATTAAAGTTCTTTTGAGCACAAGTCCTGCCTGGGCAGCTTGTGTTTGGCACGCTGCCACGTTAGCATGTTGGGCCTGCCGTTATCACCCCATCATCCTGTTTGCTCAGAGCATGCGTGTTCACACCCTTAGCTCTCCTAGCTACCCCTCTTCAGCAGGGCCCCAGCCGGTGAAGAAAGTCGCCCGAGCTCTTCCCCAGGCTGTACAGAGATGATGGAGAGAAGACGGTCAGAACCCCTGGGCATCCTAGGAGAAGGACTGATCGTGTTAATGGGAGAGGACCATTTCTCAGGGCATCCAGATGAACCCCCAAGTGTCAGGGAAGTGCTTTGTGGCTTTGAACTCAAGCCTCCCCAGACATCTCTCTCAGTGCAGGAGCTGTGAAAGCTGCCTAGAGACCAGCTCTTTGGGCCTTGTGGGCTCTTGGCTCACATCTTGACAGGAGAGCTTGGACTGAACAGTTATTCGTGATAGAGAATTGTGCATGAGACCAGCTTGTGAGTGAGTTGCTGTCATACAGGTTGGGGCCTGAAAATCCGGGAAAGCTCCAGATGTAGGCCCATTCCTGCCCCGTCTCCTTGCTTGTGTTTAATTGTTGCCTTTCTCATTTTTCTTACTGAGGTGGTATGGGTTAGTGGGGAGGAGGCGTGGGCTCTGGAACTGGGGGTCTGAGTGTGAGTCCTCGCCCTGCCACCTGCCAGCTGTGTGGCCTTGAGCAGTCTATCTAAATGTTCTCTGCCTTAGGTTTGTCCTCTGCAAAAGGGAGGTGATAACAGTGTCTCCTTCGTGGGTTTGTCGTGAGGGTTACATGAAATGACTTCCAAAGTGCCCAGAAGGATGTCGGGCACACGGGAAGTGCCGTGGACATGTGAGTTACAGCGTCGTTACGGAGTGGCGTCTGGTGGCGAGTCTGGCTAAATGCTGACTGTCTGTCCGACTCGGTGGCTGGAGAATTGTTGCAGGTATTGGAATCTCCTCCCTTACGTAACTTTGTCTTACACGTTGGGAAATACAAGAGAGTCTACATGTACCTGGACGTGGGGACGTGGGAGTATATCCGACAGGTGGAATTGCCGTTTGGCGTGCATTCAGACGGGTGCGGACACTGCAGTATATGAAGCTTGTGGTTTGATAGGAGCACAGCCATTGGGCTCGGAGGAACCTAGTTTGAATTTTGGTGCTTCCTCTGTGATGTTAGGAAGCTGCTCAAAGCTTTCTGAGCGTCAGTTCTGCACCCTCAGAAAGTGGGGGCTAATAGAGCTGTGGGTTTGAGGTGAGACACCAGAAATAAGGCACCTAGCATACGGTTGACACTTGGAACATGTGAATTCCTTCCCATAACCAGGTTTTGTTTTGTTTTTGTTTGTTTGTTTGTTTTGTATCTGGAAAATGACGACATAGTGTTCTGCTCTTGCTGAAGATGAGGGTGCCTGCAGTTGGCTAAGAATGCTTAGATGGAGGGGTAAAGAAGAGCAGATCACGAGAAGCGGGTGTTGTTAACCTTAGTCTGCATGCACTAGGGCTGTTTTGGGGGCTTCATTTCACAGAACCCGAGTTTTCAGCAATACAGAAATGCCTTTGTTTAGCCAGGAACCTCGGATAGTGCCCACAAGCCTTTGAAGGTGGGTTTCTTCCTTTGACACTTGATGGTACTGGAAGTGCAGGGCTGGGTGGTTGAGGTTTGGGAGATACTTAGAAGGGGGAATAACTCCAAGGAAATGAAAAGTTCCCGGCTGTGGGTGAGGACAGGTGGGGCGGGGGAGGGGGTAAGTGTTGCCTTTTCATAGAACCTTTTACCTGGGGACACAGAAAGCTAGGTTTTCATGCACAAACCTGTGAGCCCCATCGTGTGAATGGAATAAGTTTGCAGAGCTCCAGGAAGTGCCCGCAGTCCAGCCATCGGCCTGGTAGATCCCTGACCCTTAGGTTCACTGTCAGGGCTGGGGAAGCCCCCAGACACCTCACACATCCTCAGGTGTCCACATCTCCCCATTCATTTCCAAGTTAGTCCCCTCTACTCCATGTCCCTCGGGCGGAGTTCACCAGGTGTTGCTGGGAGTGCGGAACAAGATTATGATTATAAGTGGATCCTGGGCAGGGGGTAGGGCATGTGTGAATGTCGGTGTGTAAGGAGTGGAAAGGGGTGGCCCGGGAGGAGGGAAATAGTAGATTACATTGACTAATTATAGGGAAAAAGCCATATTTGCTGCTCCATTAAGTGATCGCTAGGCTATGAAGCAGTTTATTGTAATTAATGCAGAAACAGCAAAGAAGTGCTGTGCTTGGAGTGGGGGGTCTCCAGGCACCACCCCCCTTCGGCGCTCTGCACTCACTGCCCCGCCACGATTCTTTGAGGTTGAGGGTGTTGGGGGGCACCCTCCTCTGAAGGACTGAGGTGGGGTCTTGGCCAGTTCTCTGCTGGTTTATTTGGACAAATAAGGAAGACCTCTTGCCTGATCACCTTCAGAACCCTCTGTAGGGGTTTCAATGTTTTCTTAGGACCAAGGAGGGGGGACAAACTCGTGCCATCATTGCTATTCTTGCCACGGTCACTTCAATCTCAGCGCATGAAAGCGGCAGGCTACACAGCCCAGTCCGTCGAGTTACGGGCCGTGCGGAGTTGTGATTGCTTTCCTTGATGATTTCTTGTTCAAATCAGCGGTGCTCTTAATTTTCCAGATGAAGTAAAAAGAAAATTGGTGACTCCCCTCCCGTCCCGTGTCTCTCCATCTCCGGTTTCCTGAGCGTGGCTCCGATTTGGAGGGTTAATATTAATTAGCAGCCAGCTTCAACCGCGGTGGCTTGATGAGGGAGCTTCAGCGGCTGTGACAAGCGTGGCTTCTTTTTGCCTGTGACTGCTTCGTGTGTGCGTGTGAGAGAATTTCTGGGTTTCAAAGCCAAAGGAATGAATATACAGAGAAAGAGATAAGTCTCTGACTCCTAAAGAAATGTAACAGCTTCTCCTGGCTCTTCGGATAGGACTTTCTCCCTCCGTCTCCCACTACCTGCCCCCCAGCAGCAGGGGGGCCATGACTCGCTTGCTGCTGTTGCTCTTTGCCTCAGTTTCCCTCTCTGTAACTGAAGGTCTTTTCTTCAGCTTCCCAAAAGAGGTGTGACTCAGTCGGTTCCTTAGTTTCTGAATTGGGTGACGCTTCAGTTTCTCAGGGGCGAGTCCTCCGTCAGTGCAGGTCACAGGGAGATGCTTCATTTTGATTTAAAAAATATTTTTTTAATCCTCACCTAAGGATATGTTCACTGATTTTTAGAGAGAGAGGAAGGGGAGAGGGAGGCAGAGAGAGAAGCATCGATGTGAGAAGCATCGATTGGTTGCCTCTCACACACACCTCGACCAGGGAGTGAACGCACAGCCTAGGCATGTGCCGTGACTGGGGATCGAACCCACGCACTTTTGGTGCACCGGGCAATGCTCCAACCAGCTGAGCCACCCGGCCACCGTTGGGGGGAAGTGCTTCATTTTGTGCTGAGGCTCCAAGTCCTTGCTTCCAAGCTGGACCCAGTCTTTTGAGGGAGGGTGGCAGAAAGGATAAGGACAGAGAGAGAGCAGGAGAGCTCCATGGCACAGTTAGGAGACAGGAGTCCCAGAGAGGAAGTAACCTGCTCTCTTCAGGTTGGATCTCGGTAGGGATCTTTCTGTAGCCTCTGGGTTTGGGTTGGTTTTCTTGTCGACAGCGTGGTTGGGGCAGGAGGGAGGGTGGCTGGCTGTGGATGTGAAGGTTCCAGGCGTGGTGGGAGAGACCTGGCTTCTAGTTCTTAGTTCAGTGCTGATTAACTGGTGGTGAGCTCAGGCCAGCAGCCCCACAGCTTCATGCCTCGGTTTCCCCGTCCGTGGACTGAGGAAGAAGGAAGGAGTAAGTCGTGGGAAGCGGCAGCGCGTAGGGGTTAGGAGAACAGGCTTGGAGGAGGCAGTCTCGGAGCTTTCTTGCTGGCCTAACGGTTACCTAGCTGCACGACCTCAGGGAGTTCCCTTACCTTTGCCAGTCCTCAGTTTCCCAGGCTGTGAAGTGGGACCATACAATACAAGCATGTACCTTGCAGGGGCATTGCAGGGATTACATGAAACAGTGCTCATAACGTGCTTAGCTCAGTGCCTCAGGGTATTGAGTGCTTCATACGTGGGAGCTGCTCTTACTGTTAGCAGCTGCACAGTGGCTGACCGAGGAAGGATCCTGAGGCGTTAGCCGAGGCGTGGTGGAGACAGGGCCGCATCGAGAAACCATCTGAGCGGCACAGGTTGACTTTCTGCTTGGGACAGAGCTTCTCACAGAGGGAGACCAGCGGGCGGTCCAGGGAGTGGGGGCTGCCTGGGCACGGGGTGGGCAGCTGAGGTGATAGAGTGCCTCAGATCCCGTGCTGTGGGCAGAGGGTCTCAGTGTGGCTTAGGGCATGTTCCCTGGCTGCCTGGTGCGCCCTCCAGGGCAGAGGGAGGCCTGGGGTGGGCCTGCCTGCATTTCTAAGCTGGGGGCTGCCACTTCCCTGGTCACACAGCTTCCCAGCGATAGGGATTGGGTCTCCCTTTGTGTGACAGCTTCATTGCAGAAGGGAAAGAGGGAGAGAGAAGGACCAATCGCTAAGTGACATGGAGACCCACCATAGTTTTCGGAAGCCCATGCCCTGTACTGTCTGAAATGCAAAAGCTTTGCTTGACTGAGGCAGGGCTGAGCAAGGCCCATTGCGATGTTGGAATGTTCTCAAGTGTGTTTGCAAACAGAGCTCTGTCTTTTGATTGCTTCCTCTCCCACCACCCTCCCCTCCTTGGTGAGAAGGTTTTAAGTCAGCACCAGGACCTGTTTCTCATGCAGCAGGAATGTGTGAGTGGGGGCAGGTACTTACCCTTTTTGGCCTCTGCTGACGTGGAGCGGTGGGTACCAGCATTGTGGCTGTTTGCCTCCCAACAGCTGCTTCTCCGCCTCTCTTTTCGGGCAAGCCTGGCTAGGGGTCGTGGGTGGAAAGAGTCCTAGGAGGTATTGTTGAACTATTACTGTTGTTCCTTTAAAGGGAGGGTTAAAAGAGGAAGTATGGAAGAAAGCATCTTCAGGGAGAAAGGAAATGTATGTAAATAAGCCAAAGCAGGCTACGCATTGGACAAAGTCACTTAGGATGCCCTCAGGCCCTGGAGAGACAAGGACGCAGACTCGGCCCTGCCCTCCGGCTGCTCCCTGGCTGTCAGGGAGGCAGGAATATGAACAGGGCAGTGAGCTGGTGTAGGGACATGGAGGGAGCAGGCAGGGCAGGGCTCACAGACGAGGCCCTCCGTGAGTTTGAATCTTGAGAGGGGTGCTCCTCCAAGTCAAAGGAACTGTGGGAGCAGTGAGACAGCCTGGCTTTTGGGGCATGTGGCAGTTTGTTCCTTATGGGCTGGAGTTTACCATGCAGAGGAGGGTGGGGTGAAAGACTGATTCGCCCACCACACAGCCACGTTCTGGAGCTTCGACTCCCAGCCCGGCCCGAAGCTGGGGGTGGGGGTGTGTTGAGGAGGACGCAGCTCCTGGGTTTGCGTCTGCAGTGAATATACTCAGGAAACAACCTGCTGTAGTGTCCACCACGGGAGAACACACCCATTACACGCCCATTACGGCTACACAAATGCGTAGGATATTTTAGGGAGTGTAACGGGAAACCAGGTCTCCTGTAGGGTTTTAGGAAGGCTTCCTGGAGAAGTCTGTGGAGGCTGAGCTTGAAGGGTGAATGTAGATGTGACTTGGGGTGGAGGGTTAGGGCTCATCCTGTGTTCTGGGATGCGGAGGGCAGGGTGGGGACAGGTGAGGCTGGGCCCTGTGATTGTCTGGCCCTAACAGGGTTGAGGAACCCACTTAAGGGTTTAAGAAGGGGTGAGACATGATCAGTTTGGGGTTTGGAAAAGATCACTCTGGTGGTCTCAGTGGAAAACCTCTGGTAGGAGCTGCAGGCAGATGTGGGGGATGGGTAAGTGAGCTGTGAGAGGCGGAGAAGGTGGTGGCCCGGCTGAGTTCTTGGAGGTGGGGGCCAGTGGTGGGTTTGAGGTGTGCTTGGGACTTGGATCGGCAGCTTGGTGACGTGGTTAGCTGAGCGGGAGGTATTGGAGGGAGAGGCAAGTTCGGCTTGTCCTCGGTGTGAACAGAGCCCCAGCTCCCACCTGGCGATGCGCCTGGCTAAGGGAGTTGGAGTTAACCCTTTGGCTGGAAATCGGGACACTTTCAGTGATGTACCCCGTGGGTCAACTTTTTTTGTGTGTGCACTTGTGTACGTACTTCCTTATGAGCTGTTGACACACTGTACTGCTGAGCTGAAACACTGTGTACCTGCTACGTCATAACAAATCATTAAAAATTTAAAAAGGGTCAAAAAGCTAATAAACACAAACTAAAAGAAGTTCCAGTCTTTTTTCCCCAAACCCTACTTTGGGGACCCCAGCCTTAAGCCACCAGGAGCCATTGGAGAGTTTTAGGTCAGATAGCTGTTGGGGGAAGGGCACTCTTAAAGCCTAGGGCCCTCGGATGCGTTCTGCTCAGGCCAGGGGCCTATGGGGAGGCGCCCACGTGGTCCTGTCAGCGTGTGTCGCCTGGTGAGCCCGGGGCCAGAGGCTGCAGCCTAATATCCCCCCAGAAGTGGTCTTGGCGATGTCACAGGAGGTGCGTGCAGGCGCCCGGGGGCTTGGCATCAGCTAGTCCGTGTGTGCTCATCCACTGGGACAGGCAACGAGGCTTCCTCCCTGTGGTCCATCCAGAGGGCTGAAGGCCACAGTTGCCCGCGAAAGAGTGGATCTTAGGCAGAGAGCACTGAGTGAGGAATGTAGATTCTGGCTACTTGCAGTGCCAATTCCAAGCCCACCTGGGTGCCCTCTCTTTCCCCTTTGTCGGGTGGGTTGATAATAATACTTCCCTACCCAACTCCAAAGGCTGAAAACGATATGGGAGTGAGTTGTTCTGTCTTTGCAGTCCAAATGTCCGTCCGAGTTTCCTCTCCCAGGCCCTTCCAGCAATTTGGTATCGCTGCTCTCACTCTGTGGCTGGGTTTTGGAGTTGATTCCGTTCCAGCCCGCTCCATTTAGCTCTTCCTCCAAGCAGAACTCAGGCTAGGATTTCGCCTTCCAGAGAGCGCTTTAAAAAGCCTTGTTCCCCAACAGATTGCATTTCAGTATGGCCACGCTTGGCAGAGGCCTCTGATCCGTTTTTACGTGTGAGAGGTGAGCAAATCAAAGGGGAGCCCGTTCTGCCCAGTGAGGCCTTTGGTGTGCAGAGAGCTTCAGCAGTGAAGCAGTCAGGCTGACTGACAGCTGCCCCAGCTGCCCAGCCACGGGTCTGCTCCATGGGTCACTCTGAGAGAAACCAGGGCTGAGACAGAGGGATGCCCAGAACCGGAGCCGGAGAAGCCCGATGGAGATAAAACGACCTGGGAATGTGTCTTCAGGCTGGTGTTGGTAGAGGCGGGTTGAAGTGGCTGACTGCGAAGGTCAGCATCAGGATTCGCCCCTGCTTTGACTCCTCCAGCTTTATTTCCTTTGAGATCAAAGCCCGAGGACGAGGAGTTGCCACTCCTGGGCTCAGTTTCAAGACTGTGGCGGTGTCCCATGCTCTGTGACCTTGGGGTTCCCTGCCTTTGCTTGGGGTTCGTTTCAACCACAAAGTGTGAGATGTGCTGCGGTCCCATAGTCAGTGGGAGCACTTAGAACTGCCCGGAAAGGGCTCTGAGAGGGAAGCAGCTTGGACAGCCAGCGCCCTGCTTTCCAAGGACTGCCAGATGTCAGGAGTCTGGAAGTTTCTATTTGTTAGTTTTGCTGCTCCTCCCAGGGGCCATCCTGGAGGCAGTTTAGTTCTGCACAGAGACAGGGGACAGGCCGAGGAATTCCTGCCGCTTGCTGCACAGTGCATCAGACACTCAGATCAGTGCGGGCTCCTGAGCCGTAATTCTCGCTAAGGTGACGAAGAAGCGCGTGTGTGGCCGAAGAAGCGCGTGTGTGGCAGGATTGGAGGCTGTTGCTTTCTGTCTGATGATGAGTGTCCCGGTCTGAACATTGATTTATTGTGCCAGTGTCTCCCCCATTTCCCCGCTTCCCATCTCTCCTCTGGTGTGTTGCAGGGGTAGGAGGAGGGAGGGGGCGGATAGAGAGAAAATATTTTAGCTTGTCTTCTGGTTTTGCATATGTTGCGGTCACAGTAGGTAGATGTTCCTTGAGAATCCTTCCGAAGGTTTTATAATTGAGTCTTTTACCTCAGCGACAAGATATTACGCCACTTCTCTAAAGCTTTTACTTTATGCTCAGTGGAGGGAGGGAGAGGGCAAGACTTTGTTGTTTTTTTTCAGGAAAATGTGTCCAGGGAAGAGGCTTGACATCCTGGGCAGCTGGGTGGCCAGCTATTACAGTCTCAGTAACGTAGGCGGCATCTGGGTCCCTCAGTGGAAGGCAGCCCCGTGGCAGAGACGAGTTTGCTTTTGAAACAACGTGTTCACCTTTAACTGCAAACGGCTGTGACGGGAGTTGTATTTAATTTTAAATTGCCCATGTCCAGCAACCCTTCCTTACTCTTTAAACAATAAAACATTTTTCATTTTCCTGCAGCTGTGTTCTCTGTGTGGGAGCTTGCCCTTTTCTGGGGGGAGAGGGAGCTCGGTGCCCCTCCCCACTTCCCTTTTTCCTTTCAAACATGCAGGGATGTCTAGAAAGCCTTGCTGCCCTCGGTGTGGCATCTCCACTCCGTAAACTCTCCAGAGCGAGTGGCTGGGGACTTTATGAGCGAAGGCTGAGGGGGGTCAGTTAGTGATAGCAGCGCCTGGTGCTTCCTCTGTGGGCAGAACCCGGAAGTCGGTTTCTGTCCCTGCCGGTTCTGTCCCTGACCCTTTGAAGAACCCATATCTTTTTCTCCCTGCTCCCACCTCCCCACTTCAGGGGGCCTGATTTGTCTGTGATAATGAGAAGCAGATTTTGGCTTCTGATCCATTATGGATGTGTTTGAGATGGATGCCAAGCTCTAAGCCACTTAAAGAGCGTGTGAAAATATATTTAGATACAAAAGAAAGAGAGAAAGAAAGAAAAGAAGAAAGGAAAAGAGAAAGAAATGGGCTCTTCCTGATTTCCCCAAACCAAAAAAAAAAAAAAAAATCCTGAAACGACAACACTCAAAAACAACAAAAAAACTCCATGTAGGCCCTCACAAAGCGTGGGAAGATTTGGCTCCAGAGTCAGCACACTTGGTGAAGGAAGTTAAAAGGATGGGGACGCCCATGGCCACCCCAGAAAGCCTGCGCTTGGGGATGCTTTCCCAGAGTCCAGTGGCCACACGGATCCCAGGCCCAGCAGAGGCTGCAGGTCGGTGGGGACACAGGGGAGCCTTCACGTTATGCTTAGCAGGGCTGTGTTTCTATCCAGGATACCCCTGAGCTAGGAAATATTGATCGCTCTGTATTTGTAAACAATCTTTAAAGGGACATGGTGCCAACAAAAACAGCCAGCTTCAGGAAATTACACTATTTGGGGCAGATGCTCGATGGGAGCCTGTTGCTCATTGCTCCGGATCAGCGTGGCCCAGATTTATTTTCCCCTTCTCATTCTCAGAAGGGCCCGCAGAGTGGAGCAAGGTTCGAGTACTGGCTTCTCTTCATCCTTGTTAAGTTTTTTCCTCTTCTTCAATGAAAGTGCCCAAGTGGGTGCCCGCTGGCCCTCCACCCCACATGGTTGTCCTGGTGACGCCTGGCGTCGGAGGGTCCAAGGTGGCCTCCATTTCAGCTGTCCTTCAGGCTCATGGCTGTATTTGTGTCCCCCCACCCCCTCCCCTGAGGTTTGCAGTTCAGCTGCTGGCCCAGACCTCACACTCATCTGTCTCTCCAAACAAAAAATAAACCTGTGCGCTCTCTGTGTGTATTTTAGGGTGTGTGTGTGTGTGTGTGTGTGTGTGTGTGTGTTTCTCTCTTGACCAGGTTTGTTGCCCATAGCTGTGCGGGCACAGCTGGCTTTGAAATCTGGAAAATGGATTTCAGAAAGGCGACGGGGGTGGAGGGGTCGGGGGGTGGGGGGAGATGGGGCTTGTGGTTTGACTGTGATAACACATTAAACACTCTGACCCTACGAACTTTGGAAGAAAGCATTGAGTTAAAATACTGTAACAGACAGGTATGGAGAAGAAGAAAGTTTTTAAGTTTGGGATTTCTGTGTACCCTAGTGTAGGGTTTTTGTTTTTTGGGGGGTCACCATAGAGATGAGAAGTGTGGGGCCTAACGATGTCATCTTCTTTCCCCGCTGGGGGAGGCTGACCCAGGTGGCATCTGTGGGCAGGTGGGAGAAGAGAGGGTAAGACAGCTTTCTCCCGTGCCCTCAGTCAACTGGAATTAAAAATGGCTTTTTCTTTTTGGCCTCTGGAGTTGAGTTGGTAACAATTTACTGAAGCTACTGAGCTGAGCAGCGATATTTCTTGGATTTGCTTTTGCCTTAACCCTCTCTCCCTTTTCTAGACGCCTTGGAGGAGGAAAGGAGCTTTCTGTGCATAGACTAGCCCCGGCGTCTCAGAAGTTTCTGACTGCTAAAAAACGGCTCACATCCCTCAGCTGGGGCTCGCCTTTCAGATAAGGATCCCTCACCATGGCTGTGGG
The DNA here is from genome assembly GCA_007922815.1 of Macrotus californicus. NCBI lineage: Eukaryota > Metazoa > Chordata > Mammalia > Chiroptera > Phyllostomidae > Macrotus > Macrotus californicus. The sequence continues at coordinate 26,303 of VMDR010003174.1, forward strand.
AGCCCAGCACAGAGGCCTGCCAGGGGGCCTCAAACACACTCTCTTTTCAAGGTTAGGGAGCAACAAACTTTCAGGGGAGGTGGATCAAGGGAGGGGAGTGGTTTGAGTTCAAGGACACCAGTGCTTTCCCTTCCTAGGAAGAAAGCCTTTGTTTTTGTTTTCTTTTGCTGTCTTCCAACTGCTTACAGCAAATAGAGGAGCCAACGGGCTAAAACCAAGGAAACCAAGTGAGTGACAAATGTAGAAGTTGGCGGTAGACGTAGACCAGGCTCTGTTTGGGGGACCAGTTTGCATTCTTGACTTTTTCAGGTTGACCCACATTCTCTCAGTGGCTTCTCCTGGTACTTGAAAATCAGAATGAATGAATGAATGAATGAATGAATGAATATATATATATATATATATATATTAGGGGGTGGATATGACACGTTTCAGGACTGAGGCGGGTAGGGAGGATGCATAGCTGTTTGCTGTTAGCAACTTTCAGATCAAGCCCTGTGTGGAAGATCCGGGGCACCCACAGTCGTGCTGGGAAGCTTGTGTTCCTGCAGTTGTTTTGATTTCTGTGGTATATAGAACTGAACGTTTAAAAACAGTTACGGGAACATCTCCCCTAAGAGGTATTCCCGAGAATTTCTTTGTAAAAGGAGCCCTGTTTTCCCAGCAAGCATCATTATATTTTTAGAAATGTTTTCTTTGCTCATTGCCCATCAGTTAGCAAGGCTCCTAGCATTCCGTGTCATGCCGTTGATTTCCTGAACAGGTGTTCGGATAGATGAGGGGTTGGATGAAGGAAAACGTACTGGAGGAGACTTTCTGTCACACAAATCAATACCTTTTCGTCCTCGGTGCATGCCGTGGGAGTGGGGACCCAATCTGTCCCCTCTTCCTATACCTTCCTGATGAGGTCGTGCCCTTCACATTAGCCACCCAGCTCTTCTTCCTTCCCTCCCGTCTCTCCCCTTTGCTTTCTTGTCTTTCTTTCTCTTTATTTCCACGGCTACAAACTCTTTGTCCCGTTTCCTGGGTTATGAGAGAGTCATTTCATGTAGGCTGACAGAACGGTAGACCGGCATTTCTCTTGTTTTTGTCTTTGGCATTATGGAAACAACTTAAGATTTGTTTGCTTTTTCCCCCAGATTGAGCACAGGTTTTCAGCGTTTGAGGGGCAAAGCCCGGAAGGTGGTTACTGGTGCTTTCCCCCCGTCCCCTTGAAGCTGTGTGCCCTTGCATTTCCCTCAAGGGTCGCTAATAAGAACCGCCGGCCTAAATCAGTGTCTCTGGGAATCATTGATTCACTAATTGCTCATAATCGAGCCTGGCTTCCCCCTCCTGCTGAGAGCACTTTTGTTCTCTGCTGTTCTGCAAGGAATTGGGCGGATTTCTGGAGTGTTTAAGAGGTGCCAATAAAAGAGTTCGGCATGCCCCAGTTGCTTGTGGTGCTTCTCAGAGGTGACCACGCTACTGGTATCCGGCTCCATAAACAAGGGGTTGCCAGTGACCTTTCCCAAGGTCACTTGTCTGCTGGCGAGAGTATTCCCCAGTCAACCTTGTGGGCCTCAACTTAATTTGTTCCTTTCCTAAGGCAAAATGACCTCCTAGTAAACCTGCTTTCCCCACCCCCTTTTTAAAGTGAACAAACAGAATGAGGAAAGGTGTGTCATAGCAGAGTGCAGCAGTATTGGGAGGGGACACCACTGGAGCCTCATTAAAATTGCAGCGGTGGGGTTGGGTTTATTATGAGGCCGCAGGGTCCTGTAGGTTAGAATGTAACGCTTAGGGAACAGAGCGGACCCAGGAACAAAGCCGAGGCTCAGAGGGGGGCCGCCTGGAGGGAATCTGCAGAGATTTTGAAGCAACATTTCTCTTGGCATAGGGGATTGGGGGGAAAAAAAAGCAACCCTTTTGCTCCATATTCACGGTCTCTGTAGTACTCTGTAAATAAGGGGTCTCCAAAAGCTCTTTCCTTTTTTTTTTTTTTTTTGGCTTAACTATCATAGTAAGACCCTTCCCAAGGGCCTCTCCAGGAGCCCAGGAATGCCTCCTTGCAGCGTTGGTGTGGGAAGGTGTGGGAAATTAGCGCAGCCCCAGAAGAGGAGGCACCAGACCGCGTCCCTCAGTGAACACCCATCGCTGCGGGGGGTGGGGGACCCGGGTGTCTTGGAGGCTGGTGAGTGTGGAGGCTCCGCTGTGGCTGAGTTCGGCTTGTTGGCTTCTCCCAGTCTTGGGAGGCTGTGCTTGGGGATGGGTGTGAGAGGACAGGCGAGCGTGTTAGGGACCGTTTTCGGGTGGAGGCCCACCAGGGTGTACATCGCAGGCCCAGCGTGGCTCCTCGGCTCCCAGGGTGTTGAGTTGTTTCAGTTGATTGCACGCTTCTGTTCCGTGGTTGTCAGTTTGTGTTTCGTGTTTAATGTTCTGCTTTGCTTTGGGTGTCCCAACACAGGTGGGCACCGAGGCTTCAGTGCGGTGCCTCTCGACCTTTCCGCATTGGAAAGCCCTTTCCCAGCCTCGTTTAAAGCTTCACCATCGCCCTTGTGGCCAGCTCAGCGCTTAGCCCTCCTTCTGTAAGGTATAAGCAGTCAATGGGCTCCATCCTCAGGCCTTGTCTAGAGGGGGGCAGAATGTAGGCTACAACAGGTTGTGAGTGGAACCGCCCCGCAGGTCAGAGCACCCACTGATGGTGGCTTGTGTGAAAGGGATGTGAGGATTGTGCTAGGCCACCTTCCTTCCTTAAAGGGGTCCTGTAGGCGAGACAGACCCCCTTCTGGAAACAGCAGTAGGGTGGATGCGGGAGAGCTGGCCCAGGCAGTGCCAGGAGCGGCAGGAGGAGCTGTGGGTGGATTTGGGGCTTCTTCTCTCCCTCTGTGGTGGGATGTTTGGGGAAGGAGAGCCAGCGTGGTATGGTAGGCAGGGCTGGTTCTTAGAGACAGTTCTGGGACTGAATCCTGGTTGTGTGACCTGGCCGAGTTACATAACCTCTCTGAGCCTCATCTATAAAATGAAGATCGTAAGGCTGGCCTGGCAGCTGGCACAATGCCTGGCATCCAGTAGGTGCTTACTCAGCCCCTGTTGTTCAGCCAGGCTGGGTCCCGCTGCTGTGGAGACAGAGAGGAAGATGTGCAGTCACCACGCCTAGCACCAGTCTGCTAACTGTGTTGATTTGGATCACGGGGCCACAGTGTACTGTGTAACCTTCCAGGCCCTGGAAGGTTAGTTTTGCCCTCCTTTCTTCTCTGCAGAATCTACCTCCTCCCCACCCTTGAGGGGTCCGCCAAATTGAGGGTTAACCCCTGGGTCGTTCGGAGACAGAGTCCCCGCTTCTCCTGGGTCATCCTCCTCTTCTCTGGCCCCTGCCCGCGAGCACCTTGCACCAGAGGCAAGGGAGGTTGGCTCTGATCAGTGCAGACCCTCAGCTCTCGGCTGAGGCTGGACCTTGGCTTCCCGATACTACAGATCGCTCTGGTTAGGTTTCTTGCTCTTGCTGGATTTTGTGGGTGGTGGGAGAGGGTGCTGATAGGAGCGGGGGCCGTGGGAAGACGGTGTGAGCGTGAGTGCTCATTACTTTCAGGGCTCTAGCCCGGGCTTTCTCAGCCTCGGCACTGTTGACATTTTGGTCCGGATAATTCTTTGTTGCTGGAGTGGGGGACGGGGGCGGGGAGGTGGAGATACAGGGGGTTGTGCATTATGTACATTGTAAGAGACTTAACAGCACCCCTGGCCTCTATCACTAGATGCCAGTGGCACCCCTCCCCAACTGTGACAACTAAAAATGTCCCCAGACATCACCAAAGGTCTCCTGGGTGCATAATTGCTCCTGCTTGAGAATCACTGGGCTAGCCCCCCAGGGGCTTCTGTAATGGAAAATGGGTAGAGGTTTGAGCATGCTCAGAAGCTCTGGTCTGTGTGGGTTGGGGTGGGGGGGCGGGGCTGAACAATGAAATGCTCATGGGATACAGAGCAGGAAGGCACCTAGAGAAGTTTCCTGTCCTGGCCACGGCCCTGGCCGTCCTTTCTGTGGTCCAGTGAAAGGGCAAGGAGAGGGGTGATTCCCCGGGCCTGCCTCTCTGGGCAGCGTTTAAGGGGGAAGCTGCTTTTTGTAGTGTGGCCTTGTGCTCAGGGGCCCTGGGTGGGCCCGTGTTTTGGGCCTCAGGACTTTGGTTACAAGCTCAGGGATTTGCTCTGCCCGTACGTCCCCTGTATGCGCGAATGGGCTCCTCTGCACGCACAGAATGGGCTCGTATTTGAAACGAATTCATTTAGAAAAACCGTTTTGCTCACCAGGACTCTGCTGTCCCCTTTCCTTTTATGTCTTCTCTGCCATCTGTAAGACCAGCCTTGAAGGGGCCGTCTGGTAAGATGGGTTGGCCAGGGCTTTTTGAGGCCCTGATTAAAGGCACATTATCCAATGGAAGTTGGATGTTGCTGCTGTGCTTGTAAAAAGTCAGTCGTGTGCCATAAAATCCACCCAAGCTCTCTCAGTCAGAAGGGGGAGGGCTGGGAAGTACCTTGTGGCGTTAGTTCAGGTTCCAATGGTTTGGCTCCCACGCCCGAGGAAGGTGTCTGGTCGGCAGGGTCCGCGATCCTGGGCTCCAGCTCTCGGTAAGCGAGAGAGTGAGAAGCCTGCTACCTGACTGGTGGGGAGTGCAGAGACAAGACCTAGGGGTCACCAGCAAGCCACCAAACAGTAGCTTCAGCTGTTGAACCTGGGGGAACCAGACGGCTTTGTGGGCTGGAAATGGGGTCCACGATGTCTTGGTGACTTTTGCCTCCCTTTTATTTGGAAGAGAAGATGGCTGTTGTCCAGCTGGAGCAGGTGTGGGGAGTCGCTTGGAGAGGCCATGTAGCCTAGTGGTGGAGAGCACAGACACAGGGATGAGGTTGCCTGGTGGGGTATAAAGGAGGGCTCGGGTGAGTTACTCATCTCTCTGTGCCTCAGTTTTCTTCATCTGTAAAATGGGGTGAGAGTTAAAGTACCTACTTGGGGGTGGTTGTGAATGAACGGAAGTTAAGGGCTGAGCCCAGAGCCTGGTGAGGAGTAAGGAAGTCACTCTTAGTTGTATTATTAGCAGTTACATTATTCTAGAGCGGATGGTTAACCTTGCCCGCGAGGTTTTATGACAGTGGTTCTCACACTTCACCGTGCAGAAAGATCACATGCCCTTCCCTAGACGTATTGGAATTGAGGTCTCAGTCATGGAGCCCAGGAATCTATGTTTAACATCCCAGGTGGTGCCGATGGAGGGGATCCATAGAGAACTTCGTGACTCCTCAATGGCAGCATTTGTCAGATTCTCAAGAAATTACAGTCCCCAGTGTCCTTGCAATGTCCTCCTCCGCCTGGGATTATCTGGAAACAGTTCTGCCCACTCTGAGTGGCCTGATTCAGGCCCTGGATGGGTGTGGTGGGTGTGAGTGGCTGCAAGCTGCTCGTCTCTGCCTGTGTTGTCCTGGGGCTGGCCAGGGCCAGTGGCGCTGGGGCGAGGGAACATGGTCTGCTCTGGCCCGCAGAGCTCCCTGTTCCTGGCTAAGCCGGCGTCCTGCACCTGGTTCTCACACTGCCAATGAGAGCCTGGGGCTGTTCTGCAGGTTCCGTGGGTAACTGGTAAATATGTGTGTGCATGTGTGCAGAAGCAAACATCAAAATGTTTGGGGAGTGTTTCAGGAAAATAGCAGGGAGCAGATTGCCAGGACTCGCCTATGTTTCTCTCTCTTTCCTTTTTGCTGTGTACATATGTGATCAGCATCCTGGAGCGTTTCGGCTTTTCTTACCCCAACTGTTCCTTCTCACAATGGAGAGTATACAATTCAGCACCGATAATACTGAGCAATAAATAACCCAGAGAAGATGAATAGCCTTGTGTGGTGGTAAATTAAAGTTGATTTATTGCACATAATATATACAGGTGCTCCTAATGTAATTAAGCAGCGAGGCTTTTAATGCTGCAGAATCTGAAAGAAGACCCAAGAAAATTGGGTCTTAATAAGGCTTATTGAAATAACAGCTAAACACGCTGCTTAGGACCATTAAGGGGATGTTGAAAGATGGACGGACTCTGCTGCTTTTTCTTCTGTGCGGAGATGACACACCTGACCCGTTCTCAGCAGGACACGAACTGGAATTGTTTTCCCTGCACCAGGACTGGGCTGTGCTGAGCTGCCTACGCACCCTGGCCTCGCCCCTCTTGTGACCGGCAGTCAGGTGGCTTGGCTGTTGAGCACGCTTTTTCTGAGTGAAGGGCAAGGGAGCTCAGGAGTACGGAACTCATGACTTGGCCTTATTAGCACCCTGTGCTAACTAACCAGCCAGGCAACAGAAGGTTGGTTCACGGAGTAAATTCACTGCCGGAGGTCCTCCACCGTGGGCCCGGCACCGAGCTGGGGATGGGGAGACAGGGATGCAAATAAAAAGCAAAATGGCCCTCGTCTTCACGTGGGTGGTGGGGGAGGCCAGCGTGTAGGCGCAGGATGACAGAGAAGGTGGGGATGGCTGGGACAGAGACAGAGTAGGGAGAGTGGAGGACGGGATGGATTGAGCTGTGGGGCATCGCCCCCAGGGGAAGGGCCTGGAAGGGGGGGCGGTTAGGGTGTGGATGGGAGAGGAGGCTGGACAGGTGGTTTGGGGGCAAGAGAAGGACAGATTTTGCATTTCGAACCAAGGTCCGGAGGGTGTACCTGAAGGCAGCCTGGAATCCTGTAGGTTTGTGAGCTACAGCAGCACGAGATTCATATTTGAGAAAGAAAATTGTCGGCAGCCTTGTGGGGTTTGGGTTGAGGGACCAGCTAGCTGGCTAAGAGAATAGGGCTGAGTGGCTATTGAAAGAGAGGGGCGGGAGTTGAAATACCCTCTATGCGTTAGACCAGGTGACTGCAGCAGGTGAGGTGGGAGGGTGAATCACTGCCGAGACGATACTGGTATAAGAGCCCCCCTTGGATGCTTGTTAGAAACAGCGGTGGGGGCCCCTCATTGCTGGGGCCCTCCCATTGCCGGGCTTCTCCATGTCTGGGGCTGTAACCAGGTCCCCATGGCATGTTGAGCTGGTGGACCTGGTCTCACCTGGAGAGGTGGCTCTGGGGTTCCCTTGGGAACGAGTGGGTTATTCCACTGAGAATGTTGGGAGAAAGCTGGTATGGGGCGGGGAAGGATGGAAGAGTTCCTACAGCCTTTCTGTGACTTGCTTTGGGTCCCAGGGAGCTGAAGGACATGGAGATGTACCCCTTCACGCTGCGAGACGGACCCTCCCGCTCATGCGTGTGCCCCACTTTAAGAAAACCCACCAAACAAAAACCCTGATTTCCAGAACTAGCTGAGTCAAGGAGAGAAAATTATTCCCGGTAGTAGAGTTTTCAGAATGAGATCCTTTTAAGTAATGGACTGTTCTTTTGCACTAAAAAATAAGATTGTTGTATTCTCTATAGAGGGCTTCTGTTGCAAAACTGAGGACATTTGAACAATTTACTGCTCATGCTGCACAAGGTTACAAAAAAGAACTGTCTACTTGGTCAACAGCGTTGAGAGCCACTCCTGAGCTCCAGGGCCTGGGGCCACAGGTGAGGCTGGGGACCAGGGACCCAGGGTCCCACTGTTGGAAGGACCTTCACATGACACACGCTGCTTCAGGCTTGGAGTGCAGAACCACCAAGATACGGTATGTGCAGGGCACGTTCCAGCCCCTGGGCCCAGGGGACAGGAGATTGTTGGGAGGAGGCTGCTGGGAGCTCCCGGGCCGTGGGAGCCCGGTGGTGCGCCCCTTCCTTCTGTCTCTGCCTGCTCCTGGAGCCACTGCCTGCTCGCTGAGCACTGCCCTGCCATTACTTGATTATTTTGCAGAATTAGAAAAGGCTCAAGTGTCTGATCATTATTATTTCCTGGATATATAGCACATCCTCTGAATATATAATCAGTGCTTCTGTTATTATTGTTTTAAAGGAATACAGGATGTTAGATGTCGTAGATGGATAGGCAGTGCGTGTTTACTTTTTTGAGGCTTGTTCAGGGAAACTGAAAAAAGGTCCTTTATCACTCTCGAGTGTTTGCCTATCTTTGTGGTTCTGCCTCTTCCTAGTGGTGTGGGAGTGGGGGGGGGAGGCGTGTAGCCTGGAGATGGGGCCCTGCAGGTGGCCCTAATGAAGGCTTTCTGAACCTGGCTTCTTTTCCCCAGGTAGAATGAATCCTAGGGTTGGAAGCATCCGGCTCTGGCCAGCACCATATTGAATAGATTCATCTGACCTTTTTATTCTAGCGAGTGGGAAGAGATCTGGTACCTCTTTTATCATAAATCTTGCCTAGTTGTTTGCTCAGATACAGCACTCTAGTTGGGTGATATTTGAGCATCTGGCTTCCAGTTTTGCTGGCGGGTGCAGGGGGCTGTGGCAGATGAGTGAGTCAAGGGGTGACCCTGTTGAGTGGGCTTTGTGGGAGAAGGTGGACATGAGTTTGTCCGTGGGCGGCTTGGCTCTCCTGCTGATACTCTTGAGTGGGCCCCACAAAGAGCAGCTTCAGGGGCTTGCTGCCGTGGGGAAGGTGGAGAAGTGAACCTGATTGGTAAAACCTCAGGGCACTGCCAGCTTTGGGGTGGGTACGGACCTTCTCCTTCCGTGCCTCTCACATACCCCGTCAAGATGAGTTGTCTTGTCTTTGAACTCTGCTACTCCCATAGACACAAGTCAGTTGATCCCTCCTTTGTGCTCCCGAAGGACTTGGCAACTTGGCTAACAAGGAGACATTTGTTTGTCCATTTCTTCATTCATTATTCATGCAGCTAGTGGTAATTAGCATTTAGTGATGTGGTTGCTGGGGGTAGTTGCGTTGTGTTCATTCACTGAACAAACATTTGTTGATTCCCTGCTCTGGGCTGGGTGCAGGGCATGCATGGTGCTAGGGTTACAGAGCTGGGGAAGGGGCCTTCTTTGCCCTCGAGTGTGCGGTTTGGGAAAGCAGGTAACTAACAGGTGTAGGCTCTAAATCTACGGGTGAAGGATGCATGAGACGTTACAGGGCCGCCGAGGCGGGAGTCAGCGTTGGCTTCACAGAGGAAGTGACCTTTTGATTTGTGTCTTGAAGAGTGAACAGGAGAGAACAGAGGTAGGGAAAGTGCTCACCTGTCAGGACAAACACCAGCCTGGGGGTGCAGGAGGGTTTGCTTCCCATGAGGGACAGTCACTCATCTTCCTGTCCCTCCTTGCCTCCTCAAGCCTCTGTCACTCAAGGGAATTAAGTCTGGCGGCCCTGCGTCCTGCTGGCCTAGTAAAAGGGCTCACAGTTGGAGAGGAGGGGAGACGGGTACTGGTGAGTCGTTCAGGTTCTGTGGCTAAAAAGAGAGTAAATCTCAAAGCCTAGTGGACACCAAAGGTGAGCTGTGTCCCACCCACAAATAAGAACCTAATCTCTGGCTCCACAACAAAAAGTTGGTCTGCTTTGGGGAAATTTTTTTTCTTCTACAGGTAGGGGAGGTGGAGAAGCATCCTTCCGAGAAATGGGCTAAGTTGGTGTTTAAATGCTGGGGGTGCTGCCGGTGCCTTTCTCTCCTTTCCAGACTCTTTTTCTCTGCTCTGGCCAGTGTTTTATTACTGATATGAATCACTGAGGGGCTTGGAGGCAGAGAGGAAAGGGTTTCTGTATAAACAGCTGTCTTGCTGATTCAATCTACAAAGTGGATTTTATAGCTAACTTATTTGTTCTTGCTTTAAAATGCCAAACCAGCACAGTCACTTCCTTAGCTAAAAGGAGGGTTTTTGAGAATATGGGGGCCTTCCCTCTCCTGTCACAAACCTTTGTTATGGGGAGAGCAGGATGGAATTCCAAAGAACTTTCTTTGAACTGGTCAATTCTAAAATAGTCTCAAGCTCAGAGGAGACAAATTGTCTCTCTGGAGTTTGAGTTATCGGTTCACGTAACCTTCCTCTTTTCGGCCCCACCACAAATTCTGCTTGAAAAGTAATAATAATCCTCTCTGGTCATCACAGCTGACTACCTGCTTAATGTTTGTGTGCAGATACTTCATTTTCTCTTTTTATGCAAGATTTCATCTTTGCATGGTCTGAGCTAGTTGGTTGCCCCGAGATTATTAATAAATTGAGATGGTTAATGGCGTGTGACTCAGAACATATATTTAAAAACAAGTTGGAGTAAGAAACAGGTCTTTTACAAAATTAATTTTTTGTTAGGCTCCTCTCGGGCCTTTTTGTTTGAAGCCAGCTTGCTTTGTAATGTTCATATATGCTCGATTGCAATTAACATAAATTATTTCTAAATACCAGTTAGTTGTCGTGGAGCGAGGCCAGGGTTGCGTCTGCTTACGGAGGTTAAGAGGTTTGGTCACCGTCCGGGTTTTTATCTCACTGGAGATGAAACTTTGCTCCGTTTGGAGGTCGGCAGCCTGTGTCAAAGGTTGCTGCCTTTGGTGGTGAGAAGGACTAAGTCTTTGCCCCCAGTGCCAGGACGTTTTCTTACCAAGTGAGAATAAGTGATCATAAAATGTTTGCTTGTTTAAGAACTAGCTCTACTAAATGCCATCTGGTATCCGGGATCGGCTCCTGGAACGGGAGAGGATGGCAGTGGAGAAACTGGTGAAGTCCAGAAATGTCTGTAGTTTATTTATTGATATGGAACCAGTGTTAATTTCTTCGTTCGATAAGTATGTTGTGGTTATGTAACCTATTCACATCGGGGTATCTGTGGGTGCAGGGTGTAGGGGGACTCTCCAAATTATCTTTGCATTTCTTCTGTCCTTCTAAAATTATTTCAAAATAAACGTTTTATTTCTACTTTTTAATGGAATCGATTGGGGTGACATTGGTTAATACAATTTTGTAGGTTTCAGGTGTACGCTTCTGTCATGCTCCCAGAGTCAACTCTGCTTCTGTCACCATCTACCCCTCTTTACCTTCTTCTACCTCCCCCACCCCCTTTCCCTCTGGTAATCACCATACTGGTGTCCATGTCTGTGAGGTTTTTGGTTTTTGTTTTTTGTTTTTTTGCTCAATCCCTTCACCTTTTTTACCAGCCCCCAGCCTCCCTCTCTCTGACGACTCGACTGTCAGTCTGTTCTCTACCTTTGAGTCTGTTTTGATTTTGCTTGTGAGTTTACTTTGTTCACAAAGTAAGTATTTTTAGAAAGTGTTATATTTGTGGTATTTATTCCTTTTGGCTTGGTTGGAATCATACTTGACTTAACGTGCATTTAAAACGCTCTGCCCGTAGGGTGGCCAATGATCCCCTTACCGCTTTGGAACTGGGACACTGAGGCCTGAGAGCAGCCAGGGAGCCCTTCATGCTTGGCTGGTCCCGTTTCCAGGCTGTTCGTTCCCACCCTTCTCCATCCAGCGGCGCAGTGCAGCCCGCTCGGCCGGCACAGCCTCCTGAAAGCGGTGGCCAGCAGATGCCTCCTGATGCCATTGGCATTTGCTGCCTGAGACGGGCATCTGGCACCTTTTGATGTCCTGTCCTTCTCCTGGAAGGAGCCGGTAATTGTATTTTTTGTGCTGTCTTGTTCGTTTTCAGTCCACGGGTGGTAACTTTTACTTTAGCAGCCAAATTGGAAGCTTTTTTTGTCTTCCTCTTTTTCTTTTAGAATTGACTTTAGAAAATTTCCCCATTACATAATAATACATGTTTATAGATAAAAAATTAACCACAAGAAAATTTAGAGCATCCAAAGTAAAAGTTATCTGCTGGGCTGTCCGCCCCCCCACCACTCCCATTGTTACCGAATCAGAGTATAGTCTTCCGTATTTTTTTCTGTGTATACGACAGATATATATTGTGATTTACAAACATGACATCCTGTTGTACATATTTTGCAGTCTGCCTTCTTCAATGAACAAAATCCCTTTGCATGGCTCTGCGTATGGGGACGGTGTCTCTCTCTTTTTTGTATACCCCCATGTTGGCCAGCACACTGCAAGGCACGTTGTAAACATGCAGCGGGTATATATTATTGTTTATATTGTTATATTAGGATGAGTTATGGTTCAGAACACATGGTACGTGTGTTTGGACGAGGAGAAAAGGTGCAGGTGGATACAGGCATGGTTTGAGATACAGCTTTATTTTTGCTGGGAGGGAGGCATCTTTATCTGTTCAATACCTCGGGTCAACTTCCTTGAACAGATGCAGCGTTAGACTTTTGGGAGCTAGAGTTGTGACCCCTGGTGGAAGAGTGAGGCGGGAGAGGGGAGAGTAGGAACCAAGTCCGCAGATCACTGGGCTGGGTGAAAGCAGAGGCAGCAGTGTATGGGTTGATTCTTAGGAGTTCGAGAGGATGGCTTGAGGTGCAGGGGGTGTTCCAGGTGGTGTGTGAACCAGGTCAACCAGATGGGTTGAGGATATGGAGTAGGGGGTGAGGTGGGGAAGGGGAGCAACTTGAGCAGGGGCAGGACAACATCTGGCCACCAGTCACTTTGGGGGCTTCCTGGAGCAAAGGGGGAAGGAAATACTGCGACAGAAAAGTTTGCTAGATTGAAGGGTGAATTGAGCAGAGGACTAGGAATTCGCTGATGTTCACAAGGGGGTGAGCCCTTTGCAGAGTTTCTGGGCAAAGGAAGCTGTGTGCACTGGTAATGCTCCACGAGGGGAGCCTGTGGCAGGAAGCTCTGAGTGCTGCCTATGGGGCACGCGCTCACGCAGGAGGAGACAGGGTCTGTCTCCGGTCTCCAGGGTCCTAGGACGTCTTGGGAAGCTCCCGCTTCTCTAGAAGAGGCACTGCAATGCGGAGTGCCCAGGCGTGGGGAGCTTCCTCGTAAGGAAAACACATCACGAGGCACTGTGCTGCCGCAACTGCAGGTAAAATATGCTGTGGATGCAGAGATCTTTCTAGAGTAGATCTGACTCTGCGGCATGAATATTCATTTCCCTTTTCATTTTGCGTCCTCGTTAGAATTTTGACTTGGCTCAAGGGAAAAGGGTGCTAGTAAGTGCCGAGTGCTCTTAACAAGTAAATTCCTTTAGAGAGAAGGAGAGGTCCCCCAGGAAAAACGCTCGCACAGAGAGGGAAGGTGCTTGCCTTGAGTTGAGTTGAGCCCCGCCCCCACGTTTAAAATATTGCACATGTACAAAAATGTGAAATGCACGTGAAAAATGTGAACAACCGTGTACACCCACGTGGTGACCACGGCATAGAAGTGGAGGATTACCGGGGCTTTTCAGGACCCTGTGTTGTTTCTTTCGAACTTTAAGCCCCGCCCACCCACCATGTGTATATTTGCCTGCTTTCCACCCTCACAGGGATACTTGATTTCCTTCAGCTGGATGTCCTTGGCATTGACTTCTGTTTCCTGGGCTGTAGTTCACTTGTTTTCAGTGCTGTATAATGTTCCCAGTAACAGTGGATTTTTTTCCTTCCAGTGGCCATTGGAGTTCTCAACTTTATTTTTCCTCTTGCTCACACTGTTGCTGTGAGTATTCTTGTATGTGTCCTGATGTATGTATGTGAGAGTTCATCAGAATGTACATCTAGGAATGGGATCGCTGAGTCATAGGAGAGCGTATGTGTAACGTGAGTTTACGGGAAAGTGTGCCCTGAAGGTCCCTTCTTGTAGGAGAAGTTCTCACTGCTTCGTGTTCTCACCCACTTATTAGACTTACGAATTTTTGCCAGTGTGGCGGTATCTCATTATGGTTTGAATTTGCATTTCCCCAATCACTAGTGAGGTAGGACATCACGCTTGTTTTCTAGGGAAGGGGATCTAGACACTAAAACCCTTCTTATTCAGTGACACAGAAACCCGCTGCTTTGCTGGGACGTATCTTCCCTACTGCTGTTATCTTGCTCTGGGACAGATTCAGACATATTTTTTCATTTGTTGTGGGAATTTGGGAGCATCTGTTAGCTTGCGCCCCTTTTCTTAGTCTCTGTATATTGTGTTCGGAAACCCCTGCTGATGCCTGGTCCTGCTGACCCTCTCCCTGTTATAGCCCCTGGACCACGTGTGCTGAGGGAATGTTGTTTATTTTCATGGAAACAGGCAACTAAATGAGAATTCGGGCAAGGTCCCCCAGGTGTTTGGTGGCAGCGATCCTGGGCAAGGGAGTGGTTTTGGGGACAGCCCCAGGTAAACCTCAGTGACAGGCTGGCCGTCCTGTGGGGAGAGGAGAAAGGGAGAACTGAACGCATCTGTAGTGGGAAGAGAACAGGGAGGGCGACCAGGCTCCCAGGGGGCGGTCAGAGGTCCAGAGGGGTGGGCAGGATTGCGGGACATAAGGGTCCTCCCTGGGGATTCAGAGGCTGATTCCCAAGTCTGTTTGAGGGACCTGTTGGCCAGGGAGCGCCCTGCCGTGGACCGCTTCTGTCGGAGGGCAGTGTGTTTGACTACATGTTCGGTCAGTGCTTTCATGTGAAAATAGACCTTTGATGTGCTGGAAAATGAGAAAGAAAATCTGCTTTAACACCTGGGGAAGAGAAGCTGCCTATGGGGAAAAAAACATTCTGCCGCGAAAGAATGGAATCGCACCGTCGGCGTGTGCGGGGTTGGCTGTTCCGGCAGCCCCACGAGGCGGACGGCGGGGCCGAACAGAGGGTTTCAGTCCCCAGTGGACGTGTGCTGAGAGACGCAGTGCTAAGGGGAAAAACTCAAGGCTAACATTGTATTGATATTGCGAATACGACTCTGTAGATCTTACCTGTGCTCGTGGACAGGGTCAGGGAGGGAACAGGGAGCAGCAGTATCAGTTGCTTTTGTTTGTGTGGTGGGAATTCTCGTTTCCTAGAGTAAAAGGAGTCTTTACTGAGAGTGAGTCTGGGCCGGCCAGCGCTCCTTCATTACACCCTCTGAATGCCTGCCAGCCTTTAATTTATTGAGTTCCTCATAGCTTGGGCAGTTCAAGGAAGAAGACCCCAGTTCTTGTCTTTTAAGAAGCTTGCCAAGAGTGGCGGGGTAAGCGAATGGAAATACCCAGCACATGAGACATGGTTTACTGGAGCAGCGGGTGTCATGCGAGGTGGCACCCAAGTCATTGCCAGCGCAGGAGGGCGAGTGCAGGCTCCTGTTGGGGGCTTTGGGGAGCACCTCTCCAAGGAAGTCCTCGAGGGAGCTGGGAAGTGTGGGGGGATCTGAGTGATAGAGGGAGGGGAGGAGGAGCTTTATCCGAAGGGAGAGGCGGTTAAGGACGCAGGGACTGTCAGGATGAGGGGTAACAGTAATGGGTTCGCCCTCCGTTCCTGCCGAGAGCGCACCCTTTGTCCGCAGGCTTAGGCATTTTTGGTTGGGTCCTCTTTGAGCATACGATGACACCTTGGGGCCCTCTCCTGAGAAATACGGTCACATGTCCACGCCCTTGGAACCACGGGAGGCCCCCACACAGATGGCTCTGCCTGCAGTTTCAAAGGACTCCTTGCAGCCCAGCCTTGGGGACCCCAATCCAGTGTCACAAACATGTATTGAGCACCTAGTGTACACCAGGTGTTTTGTGGGGTTTGGGGACGCAGCAGGAATAGACAAGCCGGGTCTGTGCCCTCAGGGAGCTTCCAGGCTGATGGGAAGCACAGAGCCTGGAGAGGCAGTTACGTGAGGCAGGAGTGTCACTAGAGGAAGGACTGGACATTGGGAAGAGAGTCGTAAGTGGCCTTTGCCTCTCGGAAAGGCCCCTCAGTTAGGACTCAGGGCTGGGATGTGGGGATGGCGAGGTGGTGCTGCATCCCGTATGGACACCCCAACGAGACCTGTGTGCACCCTTTGCTGGTTGCTCGTTGGCGGGCCAGGGCAAGCTGCCCGACCAGGGGCTCAGAGAAAGCCAGGTGTCCCTGGGGCCTCCTGCCTGGAGGACGAGGGTGGGAGCAGTATTGTTTTCTGGGCCTTTGTTCTTAGCAACACACGTTTACCTGATTGTGAGTTCTTCCAAACAAACAGCTTTCAGGAAGAGTTAATAAATTAGTCTTCTGGGAAAAGAATCTGTGGCAGCGCCAGCGGGGCCTTCGGCAGCCAGGGCTGGGGACTTGGCTTGTGTAGTCAAACACACGTTGATAATTGTGCGTGGTTGCTGATGAGGTTTCGGGCAGCTGGCTCCGTGCCTTGGCGTCGGCTGGCCCTCCTCGTTGTCAGCATGCGGTCAGTTCAGGAAGAGCAGGCAGCCACTGGGGGTGGAAGCTGGCCCTGGCAGCCACCCCACGAGGAGACAGTCCCGTCTTACAGACTGCGACTCGGACTCGCAGGCGAAGAGTGACCTGCTCGAGTCAGAGCCGCTGTTCCGTGGGGGCCAGGTGCACTTTCTGCTCCTTGTCTGCCATTGCGACGGCCTTCCCTTGCTCCCTCTCTCCAGCTCTTTATAAATGGGCAGCACGACTCACAGCAGTGTGAGCGGCTCTGTGAACTGTCACTTTCAACTGGAAAGCGTTTTCAAACATCTGCTCTGTCTATATTTAAAGAGGATACGATGCTGATATTGTATTAAGGTCTAGATACACTCGTTCATCCAACAGATATTTATTGAATGTCTGCTGTGTGAGTAAAACCAACAGGGATCCCAACCTGGTGGGGCTTTCCTTCTAGCTGTCGGCGTGGAGAAGAGAGAAGCCCGGCTCTTGCCTTCCTGGGGTGGAGGCGGGGCTTCTGGGGAGACCAGGGCAAGTCCCACCTGGTCCTGTGCCTGAGGAGGAAGAGCTTATCTTTCTGCCTCTTGTGTTTCAGTCTGCCTGTCCCTGTGCACCCCCAGGCCTTCTGGGGCCTGGAGTTCACTGCCGCTACAGAGAAGAACCCTTCCTGCCTGCTAATGAGAGAGCGCGAGTGTGTGCCATTTCCACCGAGAGCTGCTTGTTAAAAAGTTAGACTCGTCTGTAGTTGGACCAAACAGATGACCTTACAGTGGCTGAGTGACAGAACAGAGCCCCGTTCGCCTCTGCATGTCTCCTTTGGGACACGTTCCCCCACCCCGTTGTTCTTCCCGCCCTCAGCTGTAGTTCTGGGAGTTCTGGTCTAGGCTCCGCAGCGGTCTCAAACGAGGGGGAGGTTGGGAGAGTGAAGTGGGTCACTGTTGTTTGTCCTAAATGGATGGGCAGGGCAGGGCAGGAAGGAGATTCTGTTGGCCCCTCACATTCCCAGGAATTGGGGACACCCTGTGACAGATGCACACACATGCCCTTCTTCCCTGCTCGGCGCTGTTCACTGGCTTTGCTACCTGCCTTCATATTCTTTGGTGTACGTAGCTGTGACTCGCTTTTGAAAAAGTGGTGTAAGGACACCCCCCGTATCATATTAAAAAGCGAGCTGATGGACTAAGTCATTGTTTGGTTATCAAAAGGATTCACTGGGTCTGCTTTAATTGGGGCATCCTTGGTGCATTTGTATGAGGACTTAGTCTTTCACGAATGAGTTTCCATAGGTTTTGAGGAGCATTTTGAGCCGCTGGTGCCTGCTTATACTCTTCAGGCCTTCCATTTCCTAAATCCTCAGGTTTCTTCTCTGTGTTTCCTTAATTTTATGTATCGGATTGTCTGGGCTGTGATACCCAGTGGTTTGCTCAAACACTAGACTAGAAATTGTATGCCGCGATGGAATTTATAGGTGTGCTTAACATTGATAGTCAGTGTGAGCACAGCAGATTATCCTCTGGAAGGTGTGTGGGCCTCATCCAATCAGCTGAAGGCGTTCAGAGCAGAGACTGAGGTTTCCGGAGGAAGAAGCAGTTCTTCTCAGACGACACAGAAAACCCTCCGTGAGTTTCCAGGCTGCCGGTCTGCCCCGTGGACTCAGTCTGCAACATCAATTCTTACTGAACGTCCAGCCAGCTGGCCTGCTCGGAATGCTGACTTGCCTACTCCCAGAATTGTGTGCCAGTTCCTTGGAATAAATATCCCTCTGTCTTTCTCTCTCTCTATAATATCACATATATCTCTTATTTATTCTGCTTTTGTTTTTTTTTTTTGGAGAACCGTGATTAATCCACCCCATAGCATAGTAGTTGCTTGTTTAATGTCTTTTTTCCACGTCGGACCATAAGCTACAGGAGAGTAGGGCCAGTGTCCGTCTTGTTCACCGCTCTCTGTTCCAGGTGCTGTACACGCACAGAAGATGCTTAGTACTCACATGCAGAGCGAACGGGGCGTCTGTGTTCACCAAATGAGTGAGGAGGTCCGTGTTCCCTGGGAGACAGTGGGTTTTTGCCTTCGTGGTCAGACAGACCTGAGTGGCAGTCTTGGCTCCACCCTCTGTTGGGTCACAAATTCCTCATGTGTGGCAGAAGGGGAAGAATATCGGTCCTCCAAGTGGTTGTAAGGGTTCAGTGAGGTGATGCCCCTGGAATGGAGTAGTTATTACCATCCACCACCACCACCACCATCATCATTTTCCAAGGTTGTTTCAAGGGCTCAGTGAGATGATGAATAGAACACTCCTAGCACGTAATGGAGGGTCATAAGTGCTGGTTTTCTTCTAGGTGCCGGGCTCTTTCATGTGCATATTTTCATTAAATTTAATTTCTGTTTAAGTCTTGCGAAGCAGCCGAAATTATCCCATGTTCTGACGAGGAAACTGCAGCCTAGAGCTGAGTAAGTTAAGTGACTTACCCTAAATTCAGTAGGCACATTTTTATTGTGTACCCACTCTGTGGTGAGGATTCCGACCCACACCAGTCCTCCCGTTCCTGCCCTCTTTGGCATATTGCTTTCCGAGGCCTGTGTAATCTTCCATCCTGGTTGTCCCCTTACCCTGTTGTTGTGTTATCATCAGCTCTGGTCCTGTCCTCCAGCTCCATGGGTCTGTGTGGCTTTTCAGTTATCTGCAGACTGAATTGTGGGTTGTTTCTCTTTCACAAGGTCCTTTGTAAGTTGGTCGTTGGGAGTGGGAATGAGGAGTCCCATGGAAACAACATAAAACAATAACGATCAGTCCGTAAGTCAGCCCAAGGGGGTTCTAAGAAGACAGTCCTCTTGAGGCCCGAGTCTCTCTGACCAGCCAGCCGTACAGCTGGTATGAAGTAGGAGCTGGGCAGCTCCATGGGTTTCAGTGGGGTGGGGTGGGAGGTTGGGGAGGGAGGTTCCTCCCCATCCAGTCAACTGAAGCTTGGTCACATGGGTGAAGGTGGCATCAAACCCAGGGAATTCCTGGGGCCTGTCACAGGGAAGCCTGTATGCCCCTTGAAACTCCTTTTCTTCCTTGATGCAGCCCCCAGGGACTCAGCTGGGTCACTGCCACCCCCGACTCACCGCTGGGAGTTCTCTGAGACTAGTTCCTCAGGAGGGTGCACCCTTCTGGCTCCTACCTCCAGGTTCTCCTTGAGCCCTTTTTGCTGGTAGGCTTAATTGTGAGTCCTTTCAGGCTCCAGGAGGAGGAAATTTCAGTGATGGCAGATCCTGGGGTATGGTTGGGCTTTTTATTGGTCCCGTGGTACTATTGAGGAAACTTAAAATGAGGCTTAGCTAAGAGCCTTGGCCAAGGTCACCTGCTATCACCTGGCAGGCTCCCCGAGTGGAGGGCTGCCTGTGTTTCTGCCTTGGTGCTCGGAGAGCACTTCCCGGACTCCTCGGCCTTGTGACCCTACAGGCTGGGACTGAGTCTTCTTGGGCCCGTTAGCCCAGGTTTCCTGTGGCCTGGAGAAAGCCTTTGAAAAGAAATGTCGATGCTCTTTAATAAGTTGAAATGCCCTGCACAGAGACACACTGAACAGAAGCACGTCTGTAGATCATCTGGTTCAACTGGGCTTGATCCTCGCAGAGAATTTCAGCCTCAAGTTCGGGCCAAAGAACTTGTAAGTGTGTGTCTCTCTGTCCGACAAGCTGGAAGCTGTGCTCAGAGCAAGCTCCTCCTTTTACTGGGATCGCGAGATCTCCGGGGATTACTCCTGGTGCCAGTTTATCCTGAAATTGCTTTGGGCCTTTGACAGTTTATATTTCCCACCAGTCAGCTTCCAGGAGCGGCTTCAGAATAAGTGGCTTCCAAGCCCTGTTGGCCACTTGTTCTAGATCCTGACATGGGAAAAAGAGTATAATAAAAGCATGAGCATACAGAGGAGGAATTTGTACCTGTTATGCATATCCCACTTGTGTGGTATTGCAAGAAAAGTATATGCTCCAAATATTAGGAAACACTTGCACAAATAAACATGGATTTAGTCAGTGTGACTGGATCGTCCTTGCGGGGAATTCCTTCTCAGAAAAGCAGGTGTCGGCACCAGATGGTCACGTGTCAGCTCCCTGAGATCTGAGCTCAGGGAAGAACAGTTGGGGAAGGGGAGGCAGGGAGGGCCCTGCTTGCGAGTCTCCCTGCCTGGCAGCCAGAGCAGAGGAGAGAGGACGGCATGGCTCTGCGGCAGAAGGGTTCTTGAGGCCAGAGTTAAGTGCTGTTAGTAACCAGCAGACTTGGGGGCTGGCTGGCCTGCCGGGAGACACAGTGAGTGAAGGAACTGGCATATGTGTGGGTTCTTACCTCGAAGGAGGTTGGGCAGGCCTGGAAGTTGGGATGTGAGAGAGAGAGTCAGTCTTCTTCCTGGTCCAGCAGACCTGCCTAGACCCGCATCCCCCTTCTGCATCGTGGGCTGTGGGTCATGTGCTCCCTCCCGAGGAAATGCTGCTGGGGGTGGCCGGGGGCAGTCGGCATGTTGCTCGGCTTCCACAGTGGAAGCCGCGGCAGGTCTGAGAGCAGAGCTCAGCAGAGAGGCTGGGCCTCTGCAGACCTGTCCTCTTGTATCTGAAGCACAGGAAAGGACGTGTCTTCTCCCTCTAAACAAAGGGTTAGAGGCACTCTGCTTCTTCATGAGGCCTCAGTTTATCCACCAGTGCAATAGGGATATTAACAAGTGTCCCACCTGGATGCTGTGCAGATCAAGGCCAGACGAGGAGAGATCCCAGAATCTTTGTAGGTGACATGGCACCCCTGAGGAGAGAGAACCTTGCATCAGACACACCTGAGTTCAAATCCTGTTCTGCCTCTTTACTATGTGGGGATCCTGGGCAAGTTGCTTGTTCTTTCTTAGGCCGAGTTTTCTTATCCATGAGAAGGGAGTAACAAAATGTTTGGAGAGAATGGCGGTACCCGCTTGCCAGTGCTGTGAGGGTCCCATGAGTTTCTATGTAGCAGGTCAAGTTCCTACAGTGCCCAGAACACAGTAGGTGCTCAATACGCGGTGGCCCTTGTTACTATTACTGTTATGGTTGTGGTGGTGACGTCTATAGAAAATCAGGCCTGCAGGCCCGTTCCGCTGGTGGCTGGGGCTGGGAAGCTCCTGGCACTCAGTGAAACGGCAGGAGGGCTTTGGCCGTGGGTGTGTGTGATGCATCACGTCTGCAGTGACCTCTGAGCAGACGATAAAGGGGTGCTGGGCCCTTGAACAGCTTGGGCATGGACATGCTTCTTTGCCAGGAGCAGGATTCTCTGGATTTTGACCCCCATGATCCAAAGGATAAGAAATAAAAGAAAGAAATCATCACAGCTCTACGAGCAGTAAGAGACCCATCACTGGTCTAGGAAGTCCCAGGAGGTCCCTGAAAGGGACCCTTAACCACTGAGGGATGGTGCTGTGCCTGCGGCTCAAGAGCCTTGGGAAGGCTGGAGGAGGGAATTCAAGTCCTAGCAATGTCTTTGATACACGCCTCCTAGCCGCCATGCTCACACCTGGAAGAGCAGCTGCTGAGATCAGGTGGGAATGGCGCCAGGGTGGGGAGCGTGCTAGTGGAGGGGCCCCTGGCTTGGCTGACAGAGTTGGGGAGCACCACGCCTGGGAGAGGTGAACACACCCTTATGGTTCCTTAGTGCCTGCAGGCAACTGGCAAGGAGGAAAGTGCCTTCAATCTAAAGCAGGGTCGGGCTAGGTAGCAGTTCCTGCCTTCCCAGTGTTTCATTTTCAAACCACTAAGGAGAGGAAACCCGGGGTAGTGGTGGTGGTGGTGGTGGGGGGGGGGGGGTGTCTGACCTCTGAGTCATGGCCTGAGGCTCCCTGGGTGCAGGTGGGGAAAGTCCCCCAAGGAGGCCCCAGCAGGGATAAAGTGCTGTGCTAGAGTTTGAAGACTGGCCAGCCTCATAACCTTCAAAAGAGCAATTCCTGCAGTCTAGGGAGTGTAAATCGACCCCAAAGAGAAAGTGACCCTTTCATATTTTAGGTTCTGTGTGAAACGGCAAAAGAAAAAAGAAAAAAAAATCTACCAAGATGTCTGGGCTGCTCTTCACAGGCTGGGAGGGCACCGCGACTTTTAATTTGGCCCTCTCCTGTCTGCTTTGTGAGCACGAGGGATTTCATACCTTCTATTCGAATGAATTCGCCGACCTTTTTGGATCCTCTCTCTCCACAGCACAGGTGTCCAGGCACCGTCTCCGTTTCAAAGAGGGGTTAAGATCGCCTCCCTCCAAGGTGGACGTTCCTTTCCTGAGGTCTCAGCCCTCCTTTAGGACTCAGCCAAGTTTAAAGCACGTTGGGTCTAGGAAAGTGCTTGGTCGTACAGAACAGGGTCAGAACGCTTCCTGGGTCTCCTCTCCCTGCAGAAAGCAGGTCCTCGCCCCAGGGGATAGTGAGGCAGCAATCTAAATCTGCCCTCACTCCGGGGTTTAGTTACCAGTGCCTTGGGGTTTAGTTACCAATGCCTTCGGACAAAAGAATTACTTTCTCTTCCCCGTTTTGAATTGAGGACCTTTTGTGTATTTACCGGTACTGGAAGGTGATAAATGCTGGTCTGTAGGAACCAGCTGCCCCTATGGCCTGAGGCACCATTTTTAACACCTGGTAGTTTGCATTTCAATATGGTGGCTTAAAACAAGGACAGGATAAAAACAAAACCCAGCTCAAAACAGGGATTGTTCTTGGCCACCTAGAGGGTAACATGAGTAGGGGAGGTGCAGAATACCCTGGAGCAGGCGAGCACCCAACCCAGGCCACAGGCCGAGAACTTGCTGGGAAGTGACTGCTCTGGGAAGTGACTGCTTGTGAGGTGAGGTCTGCTTTCCTTTAATTCTGTGTGGTTGACATTCGTCACCACCTCCCATGTGCAAGGCGCTGGGGCCCCAGACACGGGAGACAGGGTCTCTGCCCTCGCCACAGACTGGAGGGTTTAAACGACTGAAGTTAATAGTCTCACTGTTCTGGGGGCCAGAAGTCCGAGGTCACAATGTCAGTGGGATTGGTGCCTTTGGAGGGTCTTGAAGGAAGGTTCTAGGCCTCTCTCCTTGGCTTGTAGATAGGTGGTCATCTTCCCCCTGGGTCTTCATGTTGTCTTCCCTCTGTGTGTGTACACGTGTCTGTCCACATTTCTTCCTCTTATATATGAGTCCTATTGGATTAGGGCCCACCCTGATGGCCCCACTTAACTTCGCTACCTCTTTAAAGAGTTTACCTCCAAATGGTTACACTGGAGGTGCTGGAAAGGTTAGGACTGCAACTTACGAAATTCGGGGGTGGGGGGTGTGGGGTGCAGCTCAGCCCATAGCAGATGGTAGGAGTTTTTTTCCAGGGAGATGAAGTAATTACGGAGAGGGCGTTCCTGCCAAAGGGGAGTAGCCGATGCACAGCTACGAAGCACAGCTACGAAGCGGAGCAGCGAAGGGGAGCAGCGGCACTGTGTTTTGGGAGCTGCGTGCACTTGGGGGTGTATGCATTGGGCCGCGGCGAGAGATGGAAAAGGGGAGAAGCGGACATTGTGTCTGGAGCCGCAGAGTTTGGACCTTGTAGCAGTGGTGTCTGAGCCGGTCACAGGGCCGAGAGCCCCGGTGAAATGCAGAGTCTCGGGCCCCACGCCAGGCCCGCCCAGTCAGCACCTGCGTTAACAAGATGCCCGGGAAATCCAGGCGTGCGTCCACGTTCGGGAAGTACTGGCCTAGAGCAGCGGTGCTCAGCCTTGGTTGCCTGCAGCTCTTCCTTCTAACACTCTGATTTACCTACTTGGTTTGGGGTGTGGCCTGGGGTGTGGGTCTTTTTTTGTTTTTAAAACTCCCCAAGTGACTCTAATTGCAGCCAGGATTGAGAACCACTGTTTGGGCAGTGGGGGGGCCTTGGAGAGTTTAAAGCAGGGTGTGATGTGGGGTTGCGGGGTCTGAAGCACAGAAACTGCCTCTGGGCTCTCTTTCCCAAGAGCAGGAGCTCATAGGCTTTGGAGTCAAAAGTAACCCCTTCTCCCCCAGTGACTGTCCTGCTGTGTTAGGCCTGGGGCAAGTCAGAAGAGTGAGGGACAAACCCAGGCCCAGCTCACCTGCCTGTCACAGGGGATCCTGACTTGAATGTGACTCAGTCATCTCAAGGACTCCAGGTTGGGGGCGGGGGGCACTGGACCCCACTGCTGCCAACATTTCTGGGTGATGGGGGTGAGGAAGAGAGGAGCCTCTAGTGGGGGAAGTGGGCAGATGTGTGGGAGCAGCAGAGGAGCCCCAACCAGGTTTTCTGGAAATGGTATTCTTATTTCCCACAGCACCGGAGGTTCTTGAAGGCTGGGCCCACTCCTCGGAAAGGATGCTTTTCACGGCTGTTGCATGTACCCGATAAGCTCTCTAAAGCCCACTGGTGATAAAGGTGATCTAGAGAAAACAAACATCACTGAAAAAGCAAACAGACCCAAACACCCAAACAGCATTTATCCCCGTTTAGCGGCGAGACTTGGATTAGGCAGGTCACATGGCCCACAGTTTCCTTCAATCCTTAGGAGACTTCTTCCGTGGAAATCTTTTTCGGCAGCTTTGCAATTTTGATTTTCAGTTAATTAGATTTGTGCTGTTTGGGAGACTTGGTTAATGCATTTCACCCCACAGAGCTAATTTGCCTCTGTCTAAATTAGGTCTTTGCTATGGCGGAGGGGGTACATGGGATCTGTGAATATGGACTCACACGGGGGTACTGAGAGGCCTTTAGACAGTAAACAGGAGAGGGCTTTGAAATCCCCATTTGTCACCATCATCATTATTATGGAATATCTGGTGTCCTGCCGAGTGGATAAAGGTGCTCTTCAGAGAAAGGGCCTCACGTGGCTGCGCAGTGGCCTTGTTACATGCCTCTCGAAAGCCAACCCCGATGACCTGTCGTGTTGTCAGCTCTGGGTTCTAACCTATTAATGAGGAGGGAAATCTCTTTGGAGAGCATGAAGTGGTGGATAATGCAAAGCAATGATCTGCATTCTCCAAGCCTCTTAGAACTGAGAGGGGCCTGAGGAGCCCATCAGCCAGTCCCTCATTTTTGCAAGCCCAGGAGACTGAGGCCAAGGGTCATTCTTACTTTTTTGAGTTTGGGAGATCATACGCTTCTCTTCCTTTTCCATGTGTACTTGTCCCCCCGGCGGTCCCCTCCCACCTTGTGTTTGGATGGACATGAAGGAGGGGAAGGCTAATCTGACTGTGTGGATATTTGAGTGACAGCTTGGGGTCCAGTTTTATGGATTCATCACAAATTCTTTCCTTTGTTCCCCTTCTCCTGTGTCAGAGATTATAGACTGCTTGTTAGTGATATGACACCAGGAATCATAATTTAATAATTTATATCCTGCTGATCTCAGAAGACTCTGAGGCAGCAGAAAAGAAAGGGGACCTCCATGGGCAGAATCAGGCTGTTTGTCTCCACTGGCCATAGGAGCCCTGCTTTCTGAGTGCCTGCTGGTAGTTAGGGTCTGTGTGTGCCAGGGGTCATGGGGACCATCCAGACTCAGGGCGTAGATTCCTTTTGCTTTCCCACTGCCATCTCTCATTGGTTGGATGAGGCTTGCCTATTGGAGGGCTGCTGATGAGTGGGCAGAGTGTGTACTCCATTAGGCATGCCTGCTCGGGGGCCAGGGGGTGGGGGTGGCAGTGGGCTTGCTCTCCATTTGCCATCACTTGGCCTCTGCAGCCAACTGAGATGATGATGTGTGGAGAATCCTATTTTAGGCACTTTGAAAAAAATAAAGAGCTATAACCTCTGTCCTTGGGGGAAATTACAGTCCCATCAGGGAGGCAGAATATATGCACAAAGAGGACTTAATGCCTAAAGAATCTCAACAATCTTAATTAGCATTATTAGCATGATTTAGTAATAACTGCCCTCTAACACTGTATCGCACTTTACAGTTTTGAGACACGGAGTGGATAGGACGGAAATGAACTCACATGGCAGATAAAGAAGTCAGGACTCTGAAATAGGGACTTACTCTCTAAGACAGTGCAGCCGGTAAACCTAGAGCCTGAGGCCACGGTCATGTGTCCCGGGAAAGTTTCAAGCAGTCCCTGAAAGGTGAGCGGGCGGGCCTGGGGACAGGCGGGGAGCACTGTGAAGATGAGGGAGGAGGCCCAGTGAGGGTTTTCATTGCTGGTGGGTGGCCGTCTTTTCTGATGTTCTCCTGGATAGAGCCTTTCCCCCCTTCTAGAGACTTCCTCAAGAGACATTTTCTGAAGGATAGTCTGAGGGCTCTTGCCTTACCTCTGAGGTCACCTGTGGGCCCTGGCCTTGGGGCCTGTTCCAGTTTCGTTTTCCTCACCTGTTCAGAGAGGCCGGCCGGCCACATAATCATGGGGGATCCAGAGTGGGCCAGAGAACGTGGCCGTCGGGGACTGAGGTTGGGGCGCCAGCGATGCTCATGAGAGTGGAGTAGGACATGGGACCTCCTTTCTGAAGCCCGGGTTGGAAAAGGTGCCTGTGGGTGTCTTGGGTTGCAGGGGCTGTTGTGGGGAGGAAAGGTAGCCCTTAAAACCCCTCCCTGAATCCAGGTCTTAGAGAAAATGCAGCAGTGTCTGTGTTGTGACTGTCCCCTTTTCTATTTCCTTGTGTTGTTTTGCCTTTTAAGTGCAAAGAAGATGCCGCACAGCAGGAACATCTGTGCTCCTTAGGGTTCTGTGGCTGATTTGTTAAATGTAAATTTGCTAATGTAGGTTATGGAGCTGGTGAAGGAGAGAAGCAGGGAGGTTGACTGGGGGAACATCTCTCTCCATTCGGCTTCAAATGGTCATGTAGCTCCAGGGCCAGCCTTGAAGAAAGCAAGACCAAGGTCAAGTTCTCCATGCCTCTTTCCCCAGCCTTGGCCTGAGACTTAGGGTGTGTGCACCCTGGAGGGATGCTGCTTATGCCCAGTGCAGAGGGGCACAGGAGCTCTGGCCTTGGTCTTGCCTTCTTCTAAGCTGGTAAGATGGGGCAGTCGGTGATTATGCAGAACAGGGGCCTTCTGGCTGGTAGCTGAGATAATTCCTCAGTCTGTTGTGAAGAAGGTGTTCAGAACTGTGCAGAGCCTGCACTGTCACTGGTGATTGGGGACCCTTATTAGAATTTTTAGGGTGGAAGGGTTATCTAGTTCATCCCCTCATCTCACACTGGGGAAACTGAGACTCAGTGGGGACAGGAACTTGAACCTCCAGATCCCTACTGGACACACCATATTTCCTCAATCCGAGGTGCATTTTTGTTCACAATTTGCACTTGAAAATCAGGATGCGTCCTACAGATGGATGGCACTGTGTCGGAATGGTGACCTTTACCATCCCCATGGATTCAATCAGATAGGGTACAGACTATTTATCGCGAGCTTGCTTTATGAGTAGTGTTGTGCCAATTGCTTTGGACAGGTCTGCTCAGCTTAATTCTAAACAAGACTAAACCCTCTTGAGTAGAGTTTTTTACGCCCATTTTTGATGAGGAGGGAAAGAAAATCAAAAACCGAAAAGCTCAGCTCCTCTCCAGCCACACTGCTGGTCACTGGTGGAGCAGGATTCCAGCCTGCTGTGCCTTTTCTGGGTGCCTCCTTTCTGACCTCATTATTGTTCAGTGCCAGCCTCAGATGGGTTGATGGGGCGAGCCCTCCGGCCCCTCCCTGCCAGGCCCTTCCCTCTGCACTTTCTTGCTCTCAGCTTCTCTGGAATGAGACCGCTTTCTTCCTTCAAGAGGTTGCCTGCAAGGTTTCTGGACGCTCGCTGCTGAACTGTGTTCCGATCGAAAGAAACACAATTACTCTCTGAGACTCGAGGGCAATTGTGAACACTTGCAGTCTGCCTTCTTGTTCAATACTTGCTTGGAGTGTCTCTCTTGAGACGATTGGAAAGCCATCTTTGGATGGGGAAGGATCTATAGGGCGTGGGTTCTATCGCAGGGACCGGGATGGTCAGCTTGTCGCCTCTCTTGGGGAGGGGGTAGAGTTATTTTTATTTAGGCGTTAGTGTGGGGACTTGAATTCAGGTGTGAGCCAGTTTGTAGAAAGGTAGCTGAGGGGATTGTTAGGAATGCCTGGCTGCGTGTTGCGTCCTCGAGGGAAAAGACCCGAGGGGGACACACCAACAGGTGTTCCTTGCCAGTGTGCAGAGTGCTTGGAGGTAATATTAAGACAGTGGGGAGGGTCAGAGGTTCTTACCCTTAGAGTCTCATCAAAGAGCTAAGTGATACCCAAAGGGGATGAGTAATTCTTCCTGAATTCTCAGTCCCAAGCTTTCCTCTCTGCTTTCTTCTTGTTGAAACAGGTGATGTGTATCTGGATGCCTCTACCCCCCATCTTAAGGTGCAGATAGTAGAAAGAAATGCTAAGCTAACTCTTGCTGTCTTTGCAGCCAAGCTAGAGGGGCTACCTGCAGAGGGTGGCCCAGCTGGAGAGAAGGAAGGGGCATGGGGGCATGAAGGGCTTTTACGGCCATCTGAGCCCTGTAGTCATCCCACAGAGATAGGAAAGGGACATCTAAGCTTCCCCCACGCCTGCTCCCTGGCACACTGCTCTAATTCCATCAGGGTCCCCTGCGTACCCCTGTCCCTCCTCCAGCCCTCCTGACTCTCACTGCTCCCCGGACCAAGGGGAGGGAGGTTTTCTCTTACTCTGGGCTATAATGGGGAGCTGCGAAGTTGGACTCCGGGGGGGCTTTGGTTGCTTCCCATCGACTCAGAGTACCCTGAAACGTCTGACCGTGGCTTGGCCAGACAGGCTGGGGAGAGGGAGCAGAGGCTTCTTATTTCAGCTGCTGAGACTGCTCTGTCCGCTCCTGTGGCTTCCAGGCCTAATTGCTCCGTTGTTACCGTGCTCCACCAAGCAGATAGCGATGGTAATTATCAACACTTTGAGAGCCGCCATTCGCCTCGCTTGGCAAGGTGACTCAGAACATTAGATCAGAATTAGAGAAGGAGGAAAAAACTGGCCCGAGGACACCCCCACCCCACCCTCCTGTGATCTCCCGGCATTCTAGCACTCCAGAATATTAGTTATGGAAATATCACCATCTTTCCTGGAGACAGAGGACTCTGTCACACGAGAATCCATTCTGTGCTTCCTCCTGGACCAGGCTCACAGACCTCCCCGCAGCCAAGGGGTGATTTGTCTTCTGGCTTGTGTCTGCTGCCCTGGGGAGCCATGCGGTGTGGGCTAGAGCAGCCCCCCGGGGGAAGGAGGTGGGTTGGAGAGGGAGATGCGGTCCTGTAAAGGGCTATGCTGTGGGCTGTTCTCATGTCAGTGTTGGGAAACAGCCTCCAGAGGAACCCCTTTGTGTTAGGCTGGGAAGCGTCACCCTAGTTTGAAATGTTAAGCTCCACGAGGGTAGGACAGGCTCTGTCTTGTTCACAGCTGTACCTGCAGACCCTAGAGCAGGGCTCGGGAAGGAGTTGTGAGAGTGGAGCTTGGGAAGGGAGCCAGGGTGAGGTAGCCATGAGCAGGGAGCTGATGCCAGCTGCTTTGGCCCCAAGGGCGGGAGGGAGACCTACCTACCTTGTCCCGCTCAGGGTTTGGCCCGCAGAATCTGATTAGAAGGACTTGCATGGAAAAATTTATTCCTGTTTCAGGGAAGGGCGAAAAAAACATTTGTTCCCATCATCAAAGTGGAAATTTAAGTCAGTGACAATGGAAACTATTTCTGGCCATTCACAGAGTAGGAAGAGGAGGGAGTGGGTTGGCTCAAACAGGGTGGGAGAATTCAGGACTGTGAGGGGTGAAATAACAGCATAGAAATAAAAACTCCCTCCTCCTCCCCAGGAAAGATAGACCAACCCCTCATTCAACACAACCGCCAAACCCAGTAGGAGCACCGCTGCAGCTGGGCTCCTGGAGTGAGGCGCCACCCACGGGAACTCAGCATGACAAGGGAGCGGCAGTGTCCGGTGGTTGCCTTTCTTCTGAGGGCTCGGGGGGCTTCTTTGTCACTTGCCCTCTGTCTTCCAGCTGGGAAACCCAGTTGTGGTGGTGGCCAGTCTCTGGGATTAGTTTGACACCTGGAGAGTTTCCAGGTGAAAGTGTAAGGGATGCACAGCAGTGAGCAAAGCCCGCTGGGACTTGTGTGTCATATTGGCTGGAAACAGGTTGGTAGTGGGAGGGATGCAGTAAAATGGATGATAATGATGGATTCTGGGTGATGGGGGTGGGGTCACTACAGCAATCTCTCTACCTTTGTGGATGTTGACAGATGTCTGCAATAAAAGGTCATAAAAGAGAAGGAGCAGCTGACCCCAAGACTTCCCCTCGGGCATCACCCCTTTGCATTCACAGTAGGTCTGTTTCCTCATGTTTTACACAGTCTGATTCTACAAAAACCCAGGACCCAGAGCCTGCAGGGAAGTGGGAAAAAAAGCGAGACAGAGTTACCAGGATTGTGATGGAGAGCATTACTTCTGCCATGGACTTTGGGAGGTCCTTGGCTGAGAAGCAGTCTGCTGCTCCAAGGTGGATGGAGCTCAGTAATGTACAGAGAAGTGAGGGTGACAGCTGGACACTTGATGGACGCTCCCAGATCCAGAGCCAAGATCCAGTTCCAGTGGAGGCCTTTGCTTCCTGTCCCAGCAGTTCCTTGGGTGATGTGCCCCCTTCTTGTGACATGGACCCCTTCTTTGCTGGAAGTCCCAGGGCTCGGGCTCCCAGAGAGAGGGGCTGTGGCGTCCATACCGAGTGTGGCTGTGCTGCTCCAACTACCTGGCGGGGCAGGGGGACAGTTATTCAAGCCAGCGCCTTGTGACCTCAACAGGAGGGACTTCCCCTGGTTGCCAGGGTGGACATTTACTCACCACCCTCATGGCCCCTGCTCTGTAAGGACCTTTCTTCCCACAGGTTCTTATGAAATGGTTTTCTTCTGGCGATGGCGTGATTCATCAGGTAATTATTTTGTAGCCGTTATGTTTGAGGCCCGGGCACAGGGTAGCTAGCCGGCGGACTTCTGAGGCACTAAATGGTCCTACTGGTCCTCCATGGTCCAGTCAGTCATGTCCCCTCTGTCCTGTGACACTGGCCACTTCCTCTTCAGCCCTTGGCCTTTCAGTTCCTGGAGGAATCAGTGGGTAAGTGGGAGAGGAGCTGCCGGAGTCCCTGAGGGCAACTCCCCATGTCCCGTGGACACTGGATCTGTCCTATCATCCTGAAATAACTGCTGTCCTGCCCTGGCTTCACGCTAGTGTTTTGTTTTAGTGACTTTGTCTTTTACAAAGGGGAGTAGTGACCATTTTCGAATGGATGGTAGTATGTCGTTCTCACGAGTTGGCCGAGACCAACATCATTTCCAGGGGAACCTTCCCCTCCTGTTTCCCTTGGTTGCCCTCTGCTTGGTGAATCTAGTGTCAGCCCTATGGTTCAGAAGGATGGGTGACAGGTGTGGTCTCCCCCTCTGTGACCCACTGCTGCGTCTTCTCAGACGTGCTTCCCCCGTCTCCGGGGACTGCTGGGGCTCACATGTACCTCTGTACTTTGCCAACCGGCTATCACCTGGAGGAGGGAGGGGTTCTCAGCTCAGATTCTAGTGCTGTTGAAGTAGTCGCCTTGTCATCTGGCACATCAGAAAGCGGCCTCAAGAAAAGGGGCCTGCGTGAGACCTTGACTGCGATGAGTGTGGGCTGTGTCCTCGGCGCTGTTCGAGGTCGAGTGGGTGGGCCACTCCAGCTTGCAGTGCCCGTGCCTCCTTTTCACCCCCTCCACTGCCTGCGTTGGCATCCTCATCATCCTCATCATCGCATCCCTGACCATTGACAGTCTCCCAGCTGGGCACCTCCACTCTCTGTTCCTCTTCCTGTCCCTTTACAGGGAGGCCACCCCGGGGGCTTCACGAACATGCAGTTCTGCTCACTGTGGGTTCTTGAGCAGGGCTCACGTGAGGGCTTGCGTGCCTGAGGAGCTGACTCGGCCTTGTCAGCCGGCCCCTCCTCGTGCCACTCTGGCGCCGCCTTTCAGGTTGCATCCAGGGACCTCACGCTGTTCCTGAACATTCTCTGCCACTTCCCACCTCCTCACCTTTGCATCTGCTGATCCCTCAGCCAGAAATGTTCAACTGCCTCGTTGCCTGAGGCCGCTCTCTCCCCTTCGAGTGTCAGCCCAAATGGTGCCTCTTTTGGGAAATCCCCCATCACCCCCACTTGGTTGTTTGCTTTGTGGGCTCCTAACACCTTGCGACTGCCTGGTCAGGTCTGCGGACCTTCCTCTGCCACGCTGATCCCCAGAGAGTTCTGAAAACCCGGTTTCTCGCAGCTAAGTGGGCTACGAAGTCTGACCTGGACTGTTGTGAGACATTTTGTAGAATTTCTTGACCCCGCCTCCTGCGGCTCTAGAAGGACTTTGCTGAAGCAACCCAACCCGCTTGACTACAGATCCCACTCCAGGCTCTGGGGGTGAAGGCGAGGGGACGGATTCTTTGTAATAAAGGTACATGAACCCTGCTACCTCTCTGGAATCAGGAACGTCTAAACTCAAACCTCTTCGTCCCAAGGTCATGGGCCTATTTATATTGGTTCAAGTTAGTCCCTTCCCCCTAGACAGTAAATAGGAATTGTGTCCTATTCGACGTTTTTGTGTTTCCTGAGAGTCTTCCAGAGTAGCCAGCACTCTAGAAAAAATACCTAGTGAAAGCTGATTGGATGAATGGAAGATACCAGCTAGTGCTTACGAACATGTACTGTGTACTCACCGTGTGCCAGGCTGATGATCAGACTCTAGCTCAGTCCATCTTACGACAGCCCTGTGAGAGGGTACTCATCTGACCCCTGCTTCACAGATGGGAACCTTGAGGCTGCTGCTGGTTGCATAACTTGCCCAGGATTGCACAGACAGGAAGTGGAGATGTGGCGTTTGAATTCTAATCCCCTGATTTTTAAGGAGTGGGCAGTTCTGCCTCCAGGGAGGCATGCCCACGCCGTGCTGAGCAGTTCCGGCAAAGTTGTCAGAGAGGGTGGAAGCATTTTCAGGACTCTGCCTGGCCCCACTGGTGTGTTTGTGCTTTCTGGCTGTCACAGAGTTGGAATAGGACCACTCACCACCAGAGCATTTTTGATAGGATAATGGAATGATTGGATGTGGGAGTTAAAGAGGAGAACATCACAGTGGTCATGTCATTGAGCGTTAGTTACCGACTGCCAAATGGAAAGCGGCACTTACAGAAACAGACCGTCCAAAGTAATGACTGTTTTCGCAATCAACTTGTCCAGCCTCTAGAAAGATGGCACACGGCAAGCCCAGAGAGGTGGAGTGACTTGCTTGAGGTTACACAGCCAGGGTGCATTGCAGGGACTCAAATCTGATCCCCCTCACTGGGTGCCTTTTCTCTTGCTCAGCCAGGTGCCTGGCCTTGGGGGTTGAGTCACGTGGATTTCAGCCCAGACAGTGGAGACTCCAGCCCTGCTTGGTTTGCTTGCTGGCTGAGCACGTGGCTTGGGAAGTGCCGTCAGACAAACTTTAATCACTTAACACGTGCCCTCTCTTCAGCATCAAGGGGGAGTGCTGTGTAGCCAATCTGCTCTCTGAGCTTCCCGCAGACAAAACTGAGGATTCACTGTGTCTGTTCCAATAGTCAAAGGGGTGGCTGCTTTTACAGTCCCGTCACAGAAACTGAACCACTCCAAGAGTCCCCCGAGGTCACCTGCTGATGGGGTTTTGCCAGGAGGCCCTAGTTTGTGAGTAAAGCCAGGTGAGGGGGACCTGGGTCACAGGCTTGCTGTTCTGTTTGGGACAGGAAAGTTGCCCTTGGCTGCTGTGTCCCCGGCAGTCCACTGCCAGGCCCCAAAATCCGGTCCCATTCAATAATTCTTTCCCTCTCCACCTGGGAGAGATGAGCTGCTTTTTCCAGGAATGGGAGAGGTAAACCTTTCCCTCTCTTGGGGGCTGGGGGGCGGGACACAGATTTTTTCCTTTGCTAATTTTCTTTAGTAATTAAATTAATTTTTAAAGGGCCTGTTTTTCTCAGTAAAGTTAATGTCCTAAAAGCAGAATAAATACATGGGGCTCAAAAGCAAATATAACTGCTTCTTGATGATAAAGTCTTCCAGAATACTAATATTGGCGTGTCTTTCTCATCCCCCCATCCACCCAGCTGTCTGCCACAGGTCTGTCCTTCCAAGCTTTCCAATGTAAATATAGACATAGTTTTGCCTACATTTCTTTTTTTTTTTATTACAAAAGTTTCAAAACTTCATTTTTCAGAGCAGCTTTAGGTTTACAGGAAAATGAAGAGGAGGATACAGAGATTTCCCATAAGCCTCCTGCCCCTGCACTCACAGAGCCTCCCCTAGTGTCAACATCCCCCGTGACAATGGCACAGTTGTCAACAACTGGTGAACCTACATCGGCACGTCATCATCACCCGAAGCCCACACTTCACACTAGGGTTCACTCTTGGTGCTGTACATTCCATGGGATTGGACAGACATATAATGCCATGTACCTGTCATAGTGTACGGACTGTTTCCACTGCCCCCAAAGTCCTCTGCGCTCCCCCTGTTTCCCCGCCCCCCCACACTGGCAACTACTGATCTTTTTATTGTGTCTGGGTTTTGCCTCTTCTAGGATGTCACATCGTTGGAATCATACAGTATTTAGCCGCCTCACTCTGGCTTCTTTCCCTTAGTCATATGCGTATATTTTTCTTAAAAAAAAAATTAGACCGCATTACTGCACACACAGTTTTCCGATGCTCGGAATGCCCTGCTCACTCTGGGTACACACCTCAGCGGCAGCCTTTTCAGTGGCAACAGAATGCCCCATTGTAGGGACATAACCTCATTTAACTAATCCTCTGCGGTTGGGCAGCTGGGTGGCTCGGCTCTGCCTGTATAAACGGTGTGACAGTGAACATCCTTGAATAGCCTTTTTTTTTAAAAAAAAAAACAAAACACTTGTTTGATTATTGCTTGAGGAGACCTTCTCTGTGAATTTCTGGGTTAAAGTAGGTGTATTTTGGGGGATGTGTGTGTGTGTGTCAGAGAGCTTTTGTTACATTTTGCCAAATTATATGACCGATTCCTCTGTCAGTCGGCTTCGGGGCTCTCTGATAGAAATATAAACTCGTTTGAATGGTTAAGGAAGTAGATCTGCCATTCATAGAGGGGGAGGGGAGACAGCAGCTAGTGTGTGCCCAGAGACTGCTGTGGGTGGAACCCCAGAAATGAGATACCTGAGGAGGAGCCGGGTGTTCCCTCACCTGGCCAGGAGAATGCATTCCAGGGGCTTGTGTGAATTTCCCCTGCAAAACAGCCCCACATTTTGTAGACATAGAATTATTAGAAGAGGTTTTCAGCACCTCCAATTACATTTGGAGAAAGCTGTATTTCGTTTGGCTTGGTTGTAAAAGACAAGTAAATACATTTAAAAAAAAACCCAGGTAAATGGTAATATTTTGCATTCCCAAGAGCGTGCTCTGTCCTTTAAACTCAGCATGTTCAACAGTAAATTATTTGATTCCTTCTAACAATGCCCCTATGTGGGAGGCTTGTGTAAACTTCCATTAAGGGTGGACGACATGGTAAACCCAAGCCCCGAACTGTATAATTTCTTACCCAGTCTGGGTGGGCCAGAAACCCATAGAGGAGTTTGACTGGGGAGTGAGGGTGGGTGTGTGGGGGGTCACTGAGGGTGTACCGAGGCTTCTCAAAGACTTATTTACAGGAGTTACTGAAAAAGGGTTTGTCCCGTGTCCTTCTCTCCTGCTTACCTTCTCTGTGTTGGAGCTCCTCGTGGGGAGCTGATGTGCGCCGTGAATTGGTCTCAGCCAGCAGGCTGTTGAGAGCGTAATCAAATCAGAACCCTGGTTTTCTGAGTTATGTAATTTTGCAGAACTGACACAGAGGCTCCTGGGAAAAGCTGCCTGTCCTCCTGTTAATTTTAAGGTGCACTTATAAAATTAGAAGCTGTGTTGAGCAGACGAATATGAAATGGAACTTGCCTGTTAAAGGGTTGTTTTTTTTTGGTCAGATAGCCTTATTTAACCTTTCTGTGTCTCAGAGGTTGGTGGCCTTCGCCTCTGGCGCCTTCATGGAAAAGGCTCTACAAATAGCTCCTGTTTGTTGTTGAATAATGACTCTGGAGGGTGGATGGTAGTTTCCAACCTCTTTCAGGCACCAAACTGGACAGAGGGCGGCCAGTCCAAAGGGGAGCAGTGGGCTTGAGCATTCGGTGCTGTGTGGTTGGCTGCAGCTCTGGGTTTGCTGGCTGTTACATGCAGCGAGCCTGCATCTCTTGATTGCCTTCCTGTTTCCCACTTTCACTCTGAAAAGCCTCTAATTCATCCCTGACCTGCACACAGTAAAAGATACCTGCATGATTCCCATCCTCCTAGGACTTTGTCTCAGGTGTTCCTGTCCACAGGACGCAGGAGCCCTTTTGTCTCTGTCCTCACAGAGTATTGGAGGAGGTGGACAGTCGAAAACACACTTGGGTTTCACTCTGTCTATATCAAGGGAGCATCATACTGCGGTAGAAGGAGCCCTGGCCAGGGGCAGGACCCTGGAGTTCAGGTTTCTAGGGCACGTGACCTTGAATAAGACTGTGATTTCTGTTCTTGGTAAAATGAGGGATTGGATTATATTCCTTTCCTAACTCAAAGAGGTTTTGTTCCTTTGTGTCTCAAAGCAGTTCGAAGTAAATAAGGACACTGTCTTGAGGAACTGACCCAGGACACACTGCCCATTCTTTCAGTCTACGTCTCCATGAGGCTTCAGCCAATGGAGACACTTCCTTTCGGTTTCTGAGCCAAAGAAGGGGCAGACGGAGGGGCAGGCACTTGGGTTTCCTATAGCTTCTTCCGTGGGACAGTCAAGATGTCCTGAGAGGGAGTAGGTGAGATGAACAGACTGTCACCCTACCATGGGTAAACCACGTTGGGCGAGCCATTCAAATGGCTGTGGCTTCCCTTCTTGCCAGCCTTGAAACAAGACCGAAAAGCTCTGAGAGATGCTGTGCAGTGGGGGTGGGAGCAGGGAAGCTCCGGGGGTTCTTTGAGCCCCCGTTTCACACAGCTGCCTGGAGTGGGACCTTCCTTTCTGCTCGCCTTCCTCAGTATCCTGCGTTTTCCTGGGGCTGCCTTGGAGCAATGAAGACATATCAGCTGTCCCAAGAAGCTTCTGCCTTCAGAGAAAAGTTCATTTTGTTCCTGTAGTTCTCTCCATTTTGTAACTTGACACAAGGGAGGCCGCACACTCAGACAGTGTTACCCCCCCCGCCCCCGCTCTTTATAGAATTGCTGTCCCCTGAGTTGCTTTTAATGTTACAACCTCGATTTTTAAAATATTCTAAAAAAAATACCAGTGAGAGCACCGGTACATCACCTCCTTGTATTCTTTTTGCTAATTGAGAAAAATGTTGTGGAAAATTAGTAGTAAGAAAAGTCTGTTTGTCCCTGAGAAACTGATAAGCTTTTCTCCTTTTGATGAAGAAAATTCTGTAACTGATGATGTCGCCCTTGTCAGCAGGGCCACCAGGAAGCTGAGATCCAGGTGTGAGGAGTCACTGACCTCATTACTGGTGTATTGAAAATACCTGCTTTTATGGGCATCATTTTCTTTAATTTTATTGTTGATTTTATGTCCGCTGTTGTTAGATCCTTTGTGCAGAGGGATGGGTTAAGGGTATTTAAAAACAAACACAAGAAAATAAAAGGGAAATTACAAGGATTTCATGCTGTTAGCAAAATACAAAAGCTTTCTGAGGGGGAGAGAGAGACAGACAGACAGACTGAGGCTGGCTGACTGATAAGTATAACATTCAAGAGCCTGGATCAAGAAGCCAAGGTTTGAATCCTGGCTTTATCCCTTGGCTGTGTTACCCCAGACAAATCATTTAACTTTTCTATTCCTCAGTTTTCTCATCTGCAAAATGGGGATGACAATATCGTTCACCTCCTCAGAGAGTTACAGTAAGGATTAGAAGACTTAGTCAATACCTAAGACCCCCCAAAACTCTGCCTAGCACATATAAATAGCTATAAGTTTTCTCCGTTGCTAGCAAATGACTACTTTTGGGCATCATTTTTTTTCCATCCCCTTAGAAATTCCACAATAGCATTTGATCTCTCTTCTTCCATTCCTCCAACTCTTGACTTTTTTTTTTTTAACAGGACTAATTCTTGATCTACCAAAGAAAAATAAAAGATTTGCTCACTGGGGTTGGCATACTTTTCTTGAAGATCAAGAAAAAGATGAAGTCCTCTCTTGTGTGGAGCTACCAAAGTTACCTATTTGGCTCAGCAGTAAGGGCTTCACCCCAGCCTGCCACCCGGGAAGGTCACTTTGCTCTTCTGTGTTTTAGTTTCCCTGTTGTTCCCTGGGGATCTGTTCCACCCACTGTCACCTCCCAGGGAAGGAAGGACTCTATCTTCTCCTCATTGCCCCCACCCCCTCCTGCCTCCACGGCCACTCCACAGATACTTGCTGAACACATGGATGGAGGGAAAGTTAAGTCTCTGCTGCCTCATGCATTTCCTCTGAGTTTGAAATAAGATAGCTGAAGTGCGAGTGGGTTTAGAAAGTCCAAAGTACCCTGAAATGGAAGAGTTTTTGATTCCTCTTTCCTCCCTACTCTTTGGCAGCAGCAAAATGCTGATAAAATCTGAGAGCTGGATGAAATGAAACAGCGCATCAGGGTCCCCTGCCAGCTGGGTAGGTGGTGATTAAAAATGGCAAGCCTCACGCTTCGTGGGGAGGGCTGTCTGGGGTGGCGCTGAAGGTGAATGTGCAGAGGGGCTCGGCTTTAGGGGTGGGCCGAGGACTGGTGGGCAGCCTTTGAAAGCAGCGCTCCTCAGGGTCTCTCAAATGCTTCCTCCAGCCGTTGGAGCTGGCGAATAAGGGTTGGGGAAGAGGAACAAGCTAAGGCTGGTAGGAGACACTGAACTATGAATTGAAGGGCAATTAAAGCAAAAAGACTTGAGCATGTGAATTTTTTTAAAACAGTGCCCTGTAGTTATGCACCTTTGTTCTCGGTGGTTAATTTAAAACAAGCACAATCCTTGTCGAGGAGCCTGGCTGCCAGGGTGGCAGGTAGTCACTTTCATGACTTCCGTTGGCATCGCCCAGGTACCCATCAGTGCCAGGGTATTTTCTCTGGACATATTTTGGCTCTGTTGGTGTCTTTCTGCACCCCTCGCTCCCTGCTCTGTGTCTCCGACCTTGAGAAGTCGGCGAGCGGGTATCTATAGATCTTCCTCCAAAGCGGATAATGCATCGTGAGAGCAGGGGGGCACGTGAGAACCCCAGCCCCGGACTGGCCTTGCAGTCCTCGTGAGTCCGAAGAAGCGAGCCAGCCGACCACTCTGCCTTTGGGTCAGCCACCTTCTACAGCGGATGAAAGCATCTAGTCTGTGCTAAAAGACCCTTGGAAATGTAAGGACGGCCTGTTGTCCCTTTGCGTTTATATCAACCCTTTCATCACAAGAGGTTCTCTTGTTGAGTTCCGCTCCGGTTTTAAACACAGAATTGACAAGAGAGGGCTCACATCTCGGAACGACCTCCAGCTGCTGTGCGGCATGGAGATGGCAGAGGGGCAAAGGGGAGAGCTGGGGCCGCTTAGGAGACTGCTGTAGTTGTCCACGGACCAGGTGGTGGTGAGAGGTGGTTGGATTCCAGATCGGTCTTGAAGGTGGGGTTTGCAGAAGACTGGGGTGTCGGAAGTGTGGGAAAAGGAGAATTAAGAAAAAGCCAGTGATTTTGGCCTGAGCTACCAGAAGTCTGTTTCCTCTGATGGGGCCGACTGGAGGAATAGCTTTTGAGGTGAACATCAGCAGTTGGAAACCTTTTCCCTTTGGGTGCATTTTACAGTTAATGCATCTGTTTGATACAGTAGCCTTTCTTTTTTATTGAAACAGCTGTTAGTAATCAACATTGCATCTTAAAGGTTTTTTGGGGAGGGGTACACGGGGAGTGAGGAAATATTGTAGGAACCATCTCATGAGCTCTTTGTGCCAGGAACCAGAATCTGAATGAGTTATCATTGCTGCGTAACAAATCACCCCAGAATTTAGCATCTTAAAATAGCAAACATGTATTGTCTAACAGAGTATCTGAGGGTCAGGAACCTGGAGTGGTGTTCACTGGGTGGTTCTGGCTCAAGGTCACTTACAGGGTAGAAGTCTAGCAGATATTCAGGGCTAAGGTGATCTGAAGGCTCAACTGGGTCTGGAGGGTCTGCTTTCAAGTTCACGCACAGGGTTGTTGGCTGGAGGCCTCAGTTCCTCTGCATGTGGACTTCTCCAGTGGTGCCTGGGAGTCCTCCCAATATTGCAGCTGACTTTCCCCAGCACTTAACAGCCACAGTTTCTGTCAGCTCTTAAAATCATCCTTTCTGCTCAGCATTCTAACCTGGGTTTCCAGATGAAGAAACTGAGACTCAGAGAGGTTGGTTACACAGGAACCAGAGATTAGCTCAGGACACTGTCCCTGGTAAGGTGGACTCCAACTTCATTTTCTTTCTCACGGCCCCACAGGATAACTCATGTTTTCCCGTTGCGGGATCTAGCACTGACACCAGAAGCCCCTTTGGGGTCCTTAGGTTTCACTTCGGTTGTTTGGTGTTATGTGGTCCAGCTAATAATAATCACAGTTTAAAAAAATTAATCATTTTATTGTCTTTGAGACTCATTTTGTCTTCAGCTCCCTCTCCCCACCCCATATTGTTTCCTTTCTTCCCTTAGTCTCCAGCCCTCCTGGCTGGGGCATCTCAGAGGCTGGGTTCTGTCCTCTGGGAAGGCGCCTGCCGCTGTGTCGCTGGCGAGGCATGGTGCTCAGGCGCGGCAAACCCCTGGTGGCTGTTCCCATGGTGGCTACCCTCTTGGCAACAAGATGCTGGTGTTGGCGTCACGCTAGGTCCTTGGCTGGACGGTGACTTAGGTAGGGGTCCTACTTTATATTATGGTTTCGTCTGTTTCCAGGGGAAAATTGTGGCTACTTCTTTTCCACAAGGAATGGTTATTGGTGTATTTTTCCAAATGAGAAAATGAATGCCTGCTCCTTACAGAAGATTTACAGCACATAGAAAAGTGTAAAAAAGGGTTTATAATTCTAGCACTTAGGATAACAACGGTTTAATGTTTTGGTGCCTTACCATTTTTGTGGTTACGTGTATATTTAAAAACAGAATAGGAAAAAAACCAGAACTGGATTCATATTATGGTGTGGTGTGTGTTTTGTATTCCACTTTTTACTTTAATAGTCCTGTGTTACAACTTTCACGTGTGCATCAGACAGCTGTAAAAACGCGAGTTTCCGATGCTGCCCAACATTCTGTCATTCGGATGTAAAATGCAGGTGTGTTTGAAATGCACCTTAATGCCAAGGACAAGATCTGGAAGGGCTTCACTTGACCTTACATGAGCTAGCACAGGCCAGAGCAGAGAAAAGGTGGCACTTCCGTCCAGAAGGCTTGGGTCCGAGTCCAGTTTTGCCACCTCGACAAAGTATGTGAATTCTGAGCCTCTGTTTCCTTACTTGTAGCGTGGGGACAGTATTATGCACTTTATAATTGTGACGATTAAATGAGAAAATGCCTGTGCAAATCTCTCATAAAGTGCAAGGCATGCTATTTTTGTTCAAAGCCTGGTTCCATCTCATCCGTATCAGTCATGTGCGTGCCCCATACTCATGCCCGGGAATCGCAGTTCTGAACACACGTTTGCTCCGGTTGTCATCTTTGGAAGACCCGTGGAAGGAGACTGTGTCTAAACTGCGGGCTGGTGGTCCGGGCAATGTCTCAGGAGAGTAGGTGGCAGTCCCTCTGAGCAGAGAGCCGAGTGTGATGGGGGTGACTTGGGGAGTTTGGCTGACGGAGGGGAGCCAGTCCTTCCCTGACTGGTGGTCGTGGGAGGGGTGCTTTCTACAATGAGACATGTCTTGTGACTTGTCACCTGTGTGTTGTGCTGGGGTGGCTCTGGAAGGTACAGTGACAGCGGGGAGCGGGGGGAGGTGAGTGGGCAATGAGTTAAGAGAAATGAGAAGGGAGTGAGACTCCATCTCTGCTCCCCGTTGCTGCCGAGGGAGCATGCATGCGCCTGTGTGTGCTCACAGTGCGACACAGGACCGCTTTGTTCACGTTGGTCCTTTCCCTGTGTCCCCATGTTGAGGGCAGGCCTCGCTGTCTTGTCTGTGCTGCCTTCTCAGCACCTGGAGTGTCATTCTTTATGTGGTGGGTGCTCAAATAATGAGTCCTGTGAGCAGCTGATGAAAGGAAAACGTGTAAAATAAATGACCAGCGAGACTAGAGGTTAGTGAAGTGAGGTGCCCAGGAGGTTTGAGCAACACACAGGTGTGTCAGTCAGTCACCCTGGCCTTGTTTTCTCCCCAGACAGTGGGGACGATCAGCCCTCCCCGCAGGCGTGGGCAGGGCCATCAGGGTATGCTGTGTGCTGTCCTTGGGCCCCTCAGGGAGTAAGGGCAGCCTTGCTAACTGGGCAAACAGAGGAGGCCCAGGGGAGAGGCAGGGAATCTGCACTGGCCGCGCAGCCATGGTAGCACCTCTGGAGTCTGCTGGTGGGGAATACGGGGCACGTGGCCTTTCCACGCCTGCGTCTCTACGCGGGTGCTCGGGAGAGTGTAAGTAAAGGCAGTGGCTGGGCGGGCTGTGAGAAAACTGCTTGCTCCCAGTCGCTCGGGGACCCTGAAGGCTGCATAACTCGGAGCCGGGCCTGTGCCTTGAGCAGCCGACTGGCTCATGTCCATGGACCCAGGGCCACTGTCTGTCCCTGCCTGTAGGCCTCTCTCTCCCCCCTCTTGGTGCGAAAGCTCTCTTCCTCATTTTGGCTGCTGGTACGCCTTCTCGTTTAGGGCTGCGGTTTCAGGGTGCGGAATTGAGTTCTACCACAAGGCAGATAATGTGGGATGAGCAGCTCTTGGGGCAACTTCCTGTGCCTCGATCCCTCAGCCCTCCCCGCTGTCACCTCCAGGATGCTTCCGAATGGGAAGGAGGCCGGCCCCACGGCTTCCCTTTGTCTTCCTCATCTGCTTTGCAGGAAGAGTCCTTTATTTGTTCTTTTAAGGCAACTGGTCTCTGAAGATCCTTTCCGGATCAATTTGGCTTGTCAGGGGTGCCAGGCTTAAGTTTTCAGGGTTCTGAAGAAAAGGGGGAAAGGCAGGAGGCGGGTGGCAGGGAGGGGGGGCGCGGCTGGGGATCAGACATTCTCTTTGTGGCTTTCAGAAGAAAATCACGCATGTTAAAATAAATGATGCAAATATCTGTATTTTATGTATCAAAGAGACAAATGGCATAAATGCAGATTATAGGGTATCCCTTAGAACTGTCCATCACACAGGGCTCCTGGGAAGGACAGGCAGGCACAGCGGAGCTGCTGAGCCCTGGCTTTGCCTTTGGGCAGCCTCCCAGGGGGTCGGCATATTTGGGTCATTGTCTCAAGGATTGATTCAGGATTGTCTTCAAAGCCAACTAGTCTTCCAAGTGTTTCATCTTAGACACGCACTTAAAAAAGTAAAAGCCATTTCCATTTTCTTACGTTTGATCCTCACTGACCAGCCTTCAGCTTCTGCGACTCCTTCTCTCCTGCTGCAGGCCTGGCAGATCCGGTGGGCCTGCTCCTTCCCCCCTTTCGTGTCCTGTGCTGATTGGCCCCAGCGCTGCTGTTATGGATTAGGGTTCATGGCGGAGAGGGGTTGAGTTTGGTGTTTCAGCACATTTCTCCTTGATGATGCGCCGGGATGCCAGCATGCCCGTTTCCCCCCGCCAGGAAAGATCCTTTATATAAGTGCTTGAGGATGTGGACCATAGCCTTCCTGTGCTTAGAGTAACTGTGAGCACGCTTCTGTGGTCCACCAGTGGCTGTCCGTTGCCACTTAGCACCTTCAGACCTCATGTCACTCTTGGAGCTTTTTCCAGCTTTCCTCGGTCTCTGCTCAGTGGGTGTTCCGGGCAGTGGTCCCCTGGAAAGCGGCTTTCCTAGTGCTTCCCCAAGATCCCCTGTGGGGTGGCTCCCCGAGAGCCCCCAAGAGTAAACCCAGGATGCTCCTCTTTAAAGTGGGAAGGCCTGCCTGAAACTGGGCAGTCAGTGATGTACTGTTGAAACCCAGCCTCCTCTTCGTCCAAGCCCTTTGAGCGTGTTGACCTTGAGTGATAACAAGTTATTTCTTGACCATTTGCTGTGGGCTGCCTCACCTTAACTGTACGTGTCACTCACTCCTCACGACAGCCCTATGCAAAAGGTTTCATTTTATGCTATCTGATGGGGCTCACTGAGGCCCAGGTTTACCCAGCCACATCCAGGGAGTCTGCCTCCAGACCCCACAGCCTCACACCCGCTACACTGTCTCACCCCAGCCGCTGTGGCACGCTGTGGCTGTGCCGTCTAACATGACCAGAGGTCTGCCCTGGGGACCTATTTCCCTGTCTGTGAAATGCAAATGCAGGGTCAACACTTGCATGGTTCTTTCAAAGGTAAAATGAGCTGCAGTGTAGTGGCTTGGTCCCTGGTGCACAGCAGGGGACTGGCAAATGTTAGCTCCTCTGGGACAAGGGGTGGGGCATGAGGGACAGAGGGACATTCATGCCCTGTTTGGCAGCCTTGGTTGTTAGGAGGGCAGGGCCAGAAAGGGAAAGCATTGAGGATGCTCCTCATTTGTGGCCAGGTCATTTCAGCGTGGAAGTCTTTCCAGTGCCAGCCTGTTGAGTTCTGGGTGCCGGGTGGCCGGCTGGACACTTCTTCCCGGGAAAGGAACTCGTAGGAGGAAGTGTCAGCAGG
The DNA here is from genome assembly GCA_007922815.1 of Macrotus californicus. Taxonomy (NCBI): domain Eukaryota; kingdom Metazoa; phylum Chordata; class Mammalia; order Chiroptera; family Phyllostomidae; genus Macrotus; species Macrotus californicus. Next base: position 71,033 of record VMDR010003174.1, read on the forward strand.
TGGGCGCTGGACTCTAATTGGGGTGAAGGTTGGAACTGGGCCCTGGAGGCTGAGCGTGTGCCCCTCTGTGGAGATATCCAGTGCATCAAACACTCTGATAAACACAGAGAAGCCTGAGACAGTCACTGTCCCCATCTTGGGCCACTCCCCCTTGGCAGTTGTCCCCTCATCCTGCTAGGAACGAGCCTTAGCAGAAGTAGCGTCCTTCCATGAACCTGGATTTGCGTAGCTCTCCACATATCCCATTCAGTCCCGGATGATGCTCAGGTAGGAGTAAAACTCTGGTGGGTGCATCGTAGGGAAATTCAGGTGCTTCCTCGGGGAGAGTGTGACGTTCCAGTCTTGGTCTGAGAAGGTCGTCTGACTCTTTCCCAGCCCTCTTCCTTGTTCTTGTAGAACATAAATGTTGCGGGAGCCCAGGGAGGGCTCAGAACTTGGGCCAAGGTGGATCAGAGAGGGAGGTCAAGTCAAGTCTGGAAGGATAGGTAAACTAGGGGAAGAAGCCAGGAAGGTGACTTGGCTCAGCAGGGTCTCAGCATCACCTGGGAGCCTGTTAGAAACGCAGGAGTTCAGACTGCACACCGGACCTTGGAGTCAGAATCTCCAGATGATTCCTGTGCATAGGAAAGTCCAAGAAACTTGCCTTAGGCTCTCTTTGGAGCTGTGAGGAACTAGGGTTATACCCTTTCACATACCTGTATTAAAAAAAAAAATGTATTTAGGAGGTTGAAATGAGTTCAGTGAAAACTAAAACAAAGAAAAGCAAAATGAAACAAAGCACCCCGTGGTGTCTTAGTAAGAGATGGAGTTGGGTACTTCCTGGCTTAGCACACCTTCACGTGGTCCCCTGGCTGGGGAACCGCACCACCTAAGGCTAGGACACCATCTCTCTGTCCCTCCGCCCCCTCTCTTCTCTTTCCCCTGCTACATGGTGGCCATGCATGTCTTTTGTGGACGGTGTTTGTAGCAAGTGGGAGCTGTTGGTACTGGGAGCTTTGTTGGCCACTTTTGCTTTTCTTGCTTATATTGTAGACCTTAGTGTGCTTTGCTTTTCTTGCTTTATTTTTATGGATAATGACAAAATCACCGCTTGTGGGCACCAGCCACAGATAATACAAAAAAGCTCTTTGTGAAGAGCTTTATCTGAGCACAAAGTACTTGGAATTGCAGCCCCCCAGGGATCTGCCTCTGTCCCTCATCTTTTCTCTCCCCTTTCTTCTCTTCCTCTCCCTTCCCTTCCCACCCTCTCCCTTCCTGTGCTCTTTCTCTCTTCCTCATTCAAACTTGCAGTGGGACTGGAGTGAGCGATGGCACTGCCCTATTTTTGGCCGATTTGCATGTTAGAGAGCAGAGTAATTGGTGTTTAACCAGAACAAAAGAGGATCTCCTTGCTAAAAGAAAAAGAATTTTTGAAGTAGACCCTGTTGCATCCACTGCCTTTGTCTTTCCTCTCATTGGGAATTGAATAGGATGGCCCCGGAGTGAGGGGGGGGGGGGAAGACCCGCTCTGGTTGTGACGCTTTTAAGCTAATTGGTTTGAAAATTGTATTTGATGTGGACGTGAGGCATGTTGGTAAAACACCTCATTGGGACATGGACGTCCCCCCTGCTCCCATGTCAACGGGAGGATTGGGTAGTGAGGGGTGGTGTGGAAACTCAGTTTACCTTCCAAGTTGGATGCTCCTAGTCCGATGGGCCACCCAAGATTTTGACCTTCTCCAATTTTCCAGTTGGGCCTCTGTCCCCTGGGATCAGAGGAAGCCTGTGGGCATGAAGGGGAGCCTTGTGGGACAAACTTGAGTGGAAACTTCCTTGGCTGATGCTTGACCTCTAGCGAAGAAAAGTCTTGTCATTAATTAGCAGCATTGTGGCAATGAAGTTGGAAAACGACCTTTTCTCTGGGTCAGGTAGAAACCTCTAGATGGCCCGTTCTGCGTTCCCTTTGCCTCGAATATGCTTTGTCAGCTCACGCAGTGCGCTCTTCTTCCAGACCAGCATCTGATGGCGTCGCAGTTTTGTGATGAAGACGTGGTGACATTTTAGTGGTGTTCCAGTCACCACAGAAGTACCTTTAAAATTAAAAAAGTAAAATAACTCTATAAACTTCGAAAAATAGAAGGGAAGAATGAGTTACAATCACATTTCTCTCTGGCATGTTACCCCGTCTTTTGCCATTGTAGTTCACACACACACACACACACACACATTGAAATGATCCTAGGATATATCGATTACTCTGGGGATTATGTTTAGGCAAATGTTTATTTAATAATACCAGTTATAGAGTTCTATAACCTTGATTCCTCTTTTGAGGTCATTCAAATTTGCAAAAACTCAATATTCCCCCTTTGCCTCCCCTTCCCTTGTTTTCACTAGGAAATGACCTAAAACTTAGAGGAAAAAATTTGAAAATCAGTATGAAGAACAGCCGTGTATCTTCCACTCAGTCATTCCTTCATGAGCATTCTACCTCCCCGTGCTCAGGGAGTTGCTCTCTCTTCCTCTGGTAGACTATCCCCCCCTGAGTTTTTTGGGAATAATTGTGTATGTCGTGACCTTTTGTTCTGAAGTGCAGTTACGCCCTGTGCACGGGGCTGTTCCCTTACATAATTCTGGGACGGTAACAAACTTCAGGAAACTTAACATCGATACAGTGCTTTTGTGTCAGCCACCATCCATGCCCGTTGTGTCACCTGACCCGATGTGTCTTTTGTAGCGTTCTTTTGCCCTCAAGTACAGGCATATAATGCAGGGTCAGGTACTACATTTAGTTTTTTAATGTCTCCTCGGGCTGCCTTCTGGAACATAGCCACCTCTTTGCATTCTATGACTTAAGCATTTATAAAGAATATAATCCCATTTTTTCCAGTAGAACATTTTTGTCTAATATTCTTTTTAATTTTTAATATTTTTTCAAGAGAGAGGTGAAGGGAGGGGAAAAGAGAGGGAGAAAAACATCAGTGAGTTGCCTCTTGTATGTGCCCTGACCCTGGGACTGAACCCACAACCAGGCAGGTGCCTGGACCGGGAATTGAACCTGTGACCTTTCACTTGGTGGAACGACGTCCAGACAACTGAGCCACACTGGTCAGGGCTGGCCTAATATTTTCTTATGATTGGAGTCCAGTTCTGTGTGCTTGGCCAGGGAACTACATACATGTTTTTGTGTCACATCTGGAGGCACTTGATGTCCCTCTGCCCCCTTTGCTCATGCTTATTTTGACCACTTGGTCAAGGTGATGTTTGGTTTTTTTACGCAATATAATCATCATGTTTTCCCTTGTGAGTAATAAGCAGTTTGTGGGGAGACACTTGCAGGCCATCCTTCCCCTCATAAGTTCCATTCAGAGTGAGCATTCACCGACGGTTCTCACCTAACCTAGTCTTCACTCTCGTGGTTGAGAGACACCTGCGCAGCTCACTCTCCTGCAAGCCAGGGCCCTCCCTTCCTTCCCTTCCATCGACGTCAGCCTGTTTATTGTAGGTATGGGCTCATACAGGAACCTGCTTTTTTTCAATGGCTTCTGATTCTTTACTGGGTTTCATTATTTTGGTGCTCCAGTTGTCTCAGCTTTGGCCAGTGGGAGGCCTTTCATTCTGGCTCCTTAGAGTAGGTAGCACCACACTTTTTGGGAAGCATTTCTTTACTTTCTGGCATAACAGAATGTTCCAGGCTCATCTTGCGTCTAGCCTGTCCCAGCCCGGGGATTAGTCATTTCTCCAAGGAGATGGTTGCCTTTACAGGGGAGAGGATTTAGAGACCAAGATCTGAGTTCTAGGCATGTTCATTGCTACTGAAGTGTCTTTGCTTGTTGTCTTGGAGGGGGTGGGGCAGTTGCTGCTGGGTCATTTCAGGGAGACTTTTAGGAAATACTGAATGAGTGTCAAAATATATACGCACACGTCTACACGCCCACATATACATGGACGTATAGATTCCTAGAGCACATACATAGTACCACCCCTCCATTCCAGCCCATCTGCACAGGGTTCCCTCTTGCCTCCCCCGTTCCACACTTGTGTGGCCCCTCGCCCACAGTGAGGACCCCGGCCCTCAACGTCAGCCCCTTTGTGGGCTTGCTTTGTCCTGGAATCCATCTAAAATAGAGCCAGAGCTGCTTGTCCATGCCACTGCAAGAAGAAGCAAACCTATACAGTGGGTTCAGGGTTTGTTGGTAGTTCCCCCCCCTTCATTCCCACCTACCCCAGCTAAAAACTGGGGGTATCTGGTCAAATTCTGTGTTCGGGAGTTAATGGGAGTTGTCTCCCCCTGCCTCACTCACCCTCAGTTGTGGTTCTGGTTTGCTTTCAGTTTCATATCCTGGCCCTCTTCCCTTCCTTGTTAATTGAAGTTTTCTTCTTACACGAGACACTCACAGGCACCTAAAAGCTTCCTGAGAGAAGCGCTGGTCCCGTGTCGGGGTCCCTCCTACCCACCTCCCAGCCCCCAAGAGGCAACTGACCCCTTTGTTTTCTGATTTGCCTTTTATTTTTGTAAAGATAAACAGGTATTTGTATGTTTTATGAGTTACCCTTCTTTCTTATACGAAAGGCGTCATGGTATACTTTAAGGCATCTTATTATTTTTAAGATTAAAGTCCACACTTTCTTCTCCTTTCCTCAGTTTCTCTTTACTGCCCGCTCTCTGGGTCGGGACCCCATCTAGGACACTCCGTTACGTCTAGTAGTCCTGTCTCTCGTCGCTCAGGCTCCCCTTGGTTATGACAGTTGCGGCTGATTTTTTCAAAATACACAGGCGCTGGGTGGAGGAGAGGGAAAGGAAGGGCCAGGGTGATGGATGGACCATGTTAGAGCTGTAACCCTCAAATGTGGTTCATCACCTTCATGATTTTTTGCCATAGTCTCATGCTACATGTGTTATTTAATTAATATTATTCTTTACACTGATTTCCTTTTTTTTTTTTTTTTTTACCATAAGGACATTTTCTAAGAAAACTTTACTGTCATATATTATTTATTGTCCCCCTGTATTTCTTGAGAACAAAACCTTTTGAAGTTTGAAAAGTTTAACAGGTGAAGTAACCCTTTCTACTATTTCCTCTTAACAAGACTTGAAACATACAAATAATAATCTGCCCTTTTTGGATTTAATTTTTTCCTAATGAAGCTGCAAACCCATTGAGTTCATCCAT
>VMDR010003175.1:0-76151 GCA_007922815.1 Macrotus californicus
GCCATGGAAGGAAGGAAAAAAAGGGAGGGAGGGAGGAAGGGAGGGAGGGAGGGAGGAAGGAAGGAAGGAAGGGGCCTTAAAGGATTTGTTTGCCCAAATAGACCTCTTATATAATATAAAAAAAAAAAAATTCCTGTGAATTGAGGTAAAAATATCAAAGTTAAGAAAAATGCTTTATAATTGAGGCATTGTTTTTCCAGGAAGCCTTTCAAATTGGAATATACTGGGCAAATACCAACACTGTGCACAAGTCAGCAGCGGTTAAACTGGTTCATAACCTGACATCTCCGAAGTGGAAAGATGGAGGTAATGGCGAGGTTGTGTCACTGGACGAGGAAGGGTTTGTTGACGCTGAAATAAGGCTCGGTGCCTTCCCAGGACATCAGAAGGTGAGATCAAAGTCCGTGTGGCCCTGGAGAAATGGTGTGCCACCCCCTCAACCTGTTTAAAGCGAACCCACCCTTTTCTTTTCAAAGCCCTTTTTGGTATTACTTGTTCTAGACAATTTATAACAGTGAAACCCATGATTTCTTAGACCTGTTTTTTTCCCCCTGTACCAGTGATAAAAGCTGTGTCACATAATTTATCCAATAACTGCTCTAGTTCAGAACACTCAGCAGTCACTTGATTTATTGTATGCGGGGGGTTGGGGGGAGAGTCCCCTTATTCACAAATCTCCATAAAGTGTATTTGGCCTCGTTCTTTCAGAGGAGGAAGCAGAGTCGCAAGCGCTCTGAGCCCCAAGTGAAGGACAAAGGCCTCCTGCTGCACGGGTTATATTCCTGAGCAGAGCGATGGGGATCGGTTCTGGTTTTCCGCAGAACCAGTGTTACAGGAGGGCGCTGCATCCTCGGACAGGGGACTGGCACCCATGTTTTTAAAGATATGAATACAGAAAATGGACTTAATTGGTCCTTAATTAAATACAAATGTGAACTTTTCAGCATAAATCTTCTGTAAAGTCTATGAAAACCAATTAAGCTGAATAATACAGTAACAACACCATCATATTGTACCATTTAGAGGTCTCATGCTGTCCTTAATAATATCTTCATTATTTTAACTGTCCCAAATCAGAAAAAGAAGGGATACTTCATCAGAGTGGTATAAGTCAGAGTGACCTTTCTGTGGGGAAAAGTCAGATTCTGGCAGGCATCTCTGAAGAGCCTTTTGAGAAAAGTTAAGGTCACTTGGTGACTTTTTAAAAAATAAATTTCTCTGATACAAAGAAGTTGGTTTCTCTTCAATAGTCAAGGATGGTATCCATTTCCTCAAAGTTGTCTGGGCAACACATGTTTATGCTCTGCCGGCCAAAACACTGTAACATGGGTGTGAATGGCAAAGAGCTGTAAGCGTGAATCACCTAAAGTTGGATAGTTGTAAGTTGAGAACTACCATCAAAACCTGGAAAAAATGTTAGGATACACAGTCAGACACCCGATTTCTCCAGCACCTTGCAGCATGGCCGTAGTAAGCGCTGAAGACATGTTTGTGAATGCATGAATGGACTGTTGGAAAATATATTATTTTATATATATGTGTGTACCTCATTATTCTTCAGCAGTGATTCTCCAACTTTTTATCCTTGGCACCCCTTAAAATTATTAAGGACCTCCCAAAACCTTTTGTTTATGTGGGTTATATCTATTGATATTTATCAAATTGGAAGTCAAAACAAAATTTAAGACAAAGGATATACATACATTCGATTAGTCATGAAAGTGATGACGTCATATTTCATAAAACCTCTAGGAAAATTGTACACTTAGAGAGAATTAGAGTGAAAAGGACAAATAGCATCTTATTGTTATTTATAAAAATAGTTTTGGTCTTTGGACCCCCTAAAGTGATCTCAGACACCCTCCCAGCCACGGGCCCTGGATCACACTTTGAGAACTGCTGTCCTGGTAATACCACTTAAAGGTACCTGCCAGCTGGGTATGCAAGTAATATCTTCCCTGAGCGTCGGTCCCTCATAAACATGGTAAGGTCATAAGATGACCTATGTAGTGATCAGAGCAGCACCATGGAACCGGACTGCATGATTTCCAGACCCAACTAGACCTTTATATTTGTGAACTTGGGCAAGTTACTTAACCTCTTTGTGCCCCATTTCCTTCTTCTGTAAAATGGAGATAAAAGTAGCTGCCCACGTGGGTGTTGTGAACATTCTGAGTTATACGCATGACGTACATAGAACAGGTAGACCAGAAGAAGGCCATAGATGAGGGTCAGTCATTATGTTTTCTTCATCATCATCAGCAGCAGCAGCAGCGTATCAGAGTTCTCAGATTCCCCTTGGCCCATACTAGGCATTCAGTGAGACAGCTGCCATCACGTGCATGAGGAAGAGGAGAAGTGTTTACTTGAATTCTTCATGTTGAAAAAGCTGAGTGACATCTTTGTCCATGGAAGTGCTTTATAAGTAAATACTCTGTGAGGGCATTGGTTAAATAACTGGAAAACAAGTCTCTAGGCCGCAGCGGAAGTAACCACGTGGTTTGCTGAGCTGCACCCAGTTGCAGAGTAAACAGGCGCCGGGACATTTTTGAAACTGAGAGGGGGCTGCCTTAAATACTCTGGAACAAAAGGTGAAATCGGTACAGTGCTGGGAAAAGCAACAGATGAACAGGCCTTTTACGAGTAATCAAGGGGTTTCTGTGCACCTTGCACGAGTTCCAGACTTCCCGTTTCCTCCGTTGCCTTGCAGTTGTGTCAGTTCTGCATCTCCTCCATGGTGCAGCACGGGATACAGGTCATTCAGATTGAAGACAAGACCACAGTAGTCAACAACACGCCGTATCAGATATTCTACAAGCCACAGCTGTCGGCCCCCAAGCCCCACTCTGGAAAGGAGGTAAGTAGTTCATAACGTGATGAGTTTGTCTTAAAGTTTCAATAAATCACAATAAATACAATCAACCTTCTTTAACCTAGAACACATAAAAAGCTAATGCTGAATATGGGTAAAGAGAAATGCATTTATTTTTTACTGTAATTAACACTAAGGATGTCGTGGTCAGTGCTTCCAAGGTAGTTCACGAGCAAAAACATCCCAACACACAGCCGGGTTAGCACGCCTGTACCCCGTCTGCTCAAGGCCACAGTGCACTCTTCACACACGTGCACCAAGCCAGAGCTGCAGCAGCAGGGAAGCACTCCTGATGAGTGACTCCCGAGCCTCTGGGCAAAGAACATCTGCCTTGCAGGCCGCAGTGCCTGGAGGAGCCGTGCGGGCAAAAGGCTGGGCCCCGACTGAGCTGCAGATCTGGGAGCACTGAGCTCCGTGTCCATGAGGAGAGTAAATGTGAAAATGTACCAACTCATTTATGTTAACTTCTCCATGGCAGAATATGCCGAAAATAAATCTAAGAAGGATTTTTGATTCAGTTCTTTATACAATTAAAATGAAGTTACATTTAGAGAGAAGGGAGATTTTTAAAAGCACTTCAAAACAGTATTCTAAGTGGTATGATATTGAAACTAGCATACCGCTTTATCTTTGTCTACATTTACCATTACCCCTTATTTTTGGCTCCTAAAATTACATTAGAACAATAAAATAGGATCAAACTGTCATTCTTCTAAGTTTACAATGCATTGCAGTATTTACAGAAATGTGAGAAGAATACATTTTGTCTTGGTTCATTCAAGTGTTGCTCAAATGCAGCGGTGACCAGAAGTACCCAGGTGGGACACAGAGGTCAACAATGTCTGCATTGTAGGAGGGGCTTTGGCAAGAGAATCAGCCTGTGTCCTGATAAGTTCTGCCTCTCCCCACCCGGGTGCTTCCTGAAACCTTAGGTCAGGGCTTTCCACACTGACATTTCCCCATCTGAAAATGGCCATAATTTCATGTTCCTTGTGGAGTTTTGTGAAGATTAAATTGATGATATTCATAAAAAGGCTAGGCATTCAGGAACTGAGAGTGTAGCCGGCCACAGTGGCCATACCAGCATCACAGGTAACTCCTCACTCATCTGGGCCTCCTGGAGAGACAGGGCAGGACCACCTTCTTCCCTGCAGCTAAGGAGTGTCCCTTTTTCAATTCCCCGACCCAGCTTCAGGGACAGAAAGGAATTTTTTTCTAGACATCATAATCCCTAGCCTCTCAGGCAGATTGTGTGGCAGAGTGGTGAAAACACCAAGCAGGAAGCAGGAAGCAGGAAGCCTGGCCTGTGGCTGGGCTTTGCCTCTCACTGGTTTTGTTATCTGTGGAAAATGAGTTCTTGCAGTATCGCGAGGAAAAGAATTTCCTGAGACCTGCACGGGAAGATGGGGGCTCCATGGTAACTTTACCAATGATATAAAATTAAGGGGCTCCCCGTCCTGACTTCCCAAAGTCCCATCTCCATCTGTCCTGCCATGGAAAAGGTCCAGCCTTGTCTTCAGCAAAGCCAAAGCAAAAACCAGTATCCAGAGTTTCTGTTCCATATTAAAGTCCAGTCCAGGCCAGCATCCGGCCAGCTAAGCGTGTGTTTCCAGCTGCAGCCCATTGCTATGCTGCGGGACTCAGGCTCCCTCGTGGAGTCTGCATGTGGGATCCACACGGCTATGCACCGTGCACCTGCTAGGGCCACATGGTTATGGAGAGTGAATGTGGCTACTCGTGTGCATATGTGTGTGCGTGTGTGTGTGTGAGAGAGAGAGAGAGAGAGACTGCTTCTTTGTTCCCCTGGTATTATATTAGTTTGGGCCTGGGATGCACCAGGTGTTTTTTCAAAATGACCAATTCCCAGGCTTTCTGGGGCTTTGGATGGGTCCACACCCCCAGTTAGATTAACAGACCTCTATGGTCCAGCACCTTCCCCCACACCTCCCAACAGTCCAGAGCTGGGAAGGGAGGTGTGCTAACCCCTGTGGTGGAGCACAGTGCTGTGGTCCCCTGGAGTGTGAAAAGCTGTAACTTCCTGGTAGAGCAGACAGGTCTGTGTCCCTCAGTTTATTAAGTTTAATGTCTAGTTCCCTTTGCTCCCCTTCTCTTATTATAATCAGCTAAATACCAATGGTAACAGTTTTGTTCTGTGATTTTGGACAAGTCATCGGCCCTCCGGAAAGCAGCTGTCTTCACTGTGAAAGAGAGGATCAAATAAATTCTCTTAAGGTCCTTTCTTTAAAAACTTGACTCTGGGATGTAAAGCTCTTTAATTACAGTTGACTTGCAATATTATATTAGTTTCAGGTGTAGAACATGGAGTTGACATTTATATACCTTACAAAGTGATCACCATGAGAAGTCTAGTAACTGTCTGTCACCGTACAAAGTTATTGCGATGCTATTGGCTATATTCCCTGTGCTGTACCTTATGTCCCCGTGACTTATGTATGTGATAAATTTGTGCCTCTTAATACTCTTCACCTTTTTGCCCATCACCCATCACTCTGGAAACTCAGTTTGTACTTTGTACTTATGAGTCTGATGGTTTTGTTTCATTTTTTTAGTTTTTTACCCTTGTGCACTGTTGGTGGGATTGTAAATTGGTGCAGCTGCCATGGAAAACAGTATGGAGGTTCCCCCGAAAATTAAAAATAGAACTCTCAATGCCCTCTTTAAGTTTAAAGTTCTGAAAGGCTCAAATGAGCCAGAAACCATGTGAAATTCCAGCTGAGGGTTGGGATCAGAGTTCCCTCCTCCCTCGGGTGAGCCTTCCCCAGACTTTGCCTTCTAAGCTCCCAGTTGACTGTTCTGTATCTCATTCACGTCCCTTGGCCCCCAGCCCCAGGGTGCCACACTCCCCCAGTTCACCCACACCTGTCCAGGAAAACTCCCTCCCAACACGTCTTCCCCTAGGGCATCTGGATTTTTGCAATTATCTGGGAGACGTTGAGAACTTTGCATCACCTTTTAAATCACCCCAGCTCCGTCGTGTTTCTTTCTGCCTAGAAAAGCAGCTCCTACTCCCACTGCTTGTAATTGTCTCACTAGGGCTTTGTCGTGGGAACAGGATTTTTAATATTCCTCTGGCCCCCACCTGGCCCCCTCCTGAGAATACATGGTTATGGTTTCTTAGAAGCTGTGCTTGGAAAAGCTTCACTTTTCTGTATTATTGTAGTAAATGTGCTCTGTCTGCCTTGTCTTTTCTTCTTTCAGTTTTTTCATGTTCCAGACAGTGCTACTTTCAGCATTTGCCCAGGTGGCGAGCAGCCTGCTGCGAACTCCAGCTCCCTTCCTTGCTGGGACTTAATGCCTGACATCAGTCCATCAGCGCTGGAGGCATCTCTGCTTCAGAAGCAGATCTCGCTGGCCTTTTCTCCTGCCTCGGGTGCCGACAGCTCACAGAGCTGGAGCCTGCCAGCTGTCGTTCGACAGGAGTTTCCCAGACAGAGTGTGGCGGTGCCCTTGGGCAGCTGTAGGGAAAATGGATTCTGCACCAGGTACTGGGCACATGTGTGAACGCCCTGCTTTGCTTGTCACTGTTAGCTGCTCACTGAGGGGCCAAGAGACAGAATAATCGCAGTGCCCACCATATGTAAAACTGAGTTTTCCTTTCATTTGTAGTGGCTTCTAGACATTGCATACAACTGGGCAAATGTTATGGTCACATGGATTTTTCCCTGATGCGGCTTCTCCTGGGGGAAGATGATGGTGTCACAGCAGTACATTGTAATGAAAAGATCGCTTTCTTTTATGACTTCTTGGCCTCTGTCGAATGATAAGAAATAAGGGTTAAAATATGAGAGAGTGAAGTTGGAAAACCTTTTTATTTTCCCATATTTTATTTCAAAATGGAATTTTTCTCAAAAAGTCATTAAGAGAGATAACTTAGATAAACAGCAGTTACAGAAGACTCTGTTCTGTGGCTGTTCCTCCACGCAAGTTACCAATTACGCAAATAACAAGCCCAGCATCAAGCCAGGGACGTGTAATGGTCTGTGCATACTGGGCTTTTGTGTTGTGGTGGTTTTGCATGCAATATGTCCTCCTGTAGCTGTCGGGAATAACTTACTTATGCTATATGTAAAAAGTACAAAAGAAAACATATTGTGACCTTATGAGGAGTACCCTATTCTCGGGATTATGAATTTATAGACTTTATTTCAGATTTTAGCCATCCTAACTTGGTGAGGTATACAGATTTCTAGTAGTAATATTTTAAAAGATGACTTTCTAACACACATCAGTAAGGCCCTGTTCCCTACACACGTCCCTTCTTTCTCAGAATTCACAAACATCCCTGATTTTATATGAGCACTTTCATCCCTCACTGGAGAGGAGTGGTTATCCTTATATTCTGATTGGAGAAGTTGGTGAGTTTAAGGAAGCGTTTTTGATGGTGATGTAAACGTATGTCTAGAAAACAAAGCTTATTTTTAAAATTTGAAGACAAAATTCTAAGTTTTTATGTGAAATTGTTTAAAATTCTAAGAATCATTAGACCTAATTTTATTAAAATAACTTAATTTCATTCTTAAATATTAAGTAAGATGTTAGATTAAAAATCTCATGTTAGTTCTGGCTCCCCACTTTCTTGGCCACCAAAACAAAATTCCCGAGGCTGGCTTCCCCAGCTCTTCCAAAATTAGGCTGGAAAAAGAACTTTGGTGTTCGTCCAGGGACTGCACTCTGAAAGTGAACTTGCTTCCTGCTGCCCCGGCTCTTCCTCTCTCTCCTCTCCTCAGTCCAATGAGGCACATTTGAAGGTTTTGTTAATGGGATTTCCCCAAATGCTAATGGACATTCTCTTTGGCATTTCAGGCAAACGGCCTTCGGGAAGGGGCCTGACACTGGTGAACAAGACAAATAGCAAATGGGGAATCACACATTTGGCAAATATCTGATTTCTTTGATTAATTTAAACATCAGAGAGAATTTTTTCCTGCTTTGATATGAAATGTTGTGTGGTAGTTTATAGGTCTGAATTCGAAAACTTCTGTCACTCATTGTGGAGGGCAGCCCGTGCCCACACAGCAGTTCTGTTAATGCCAAATAACGCAGCTTCGGTGGCGCCCCATAAAGTATGATGACCGTGAAAATAACAGCGAACATTACAAGCCTACCTACATTTAGGGGGAAAAAAAGAGCAAGAACCCCAGTTCTCTCAGAGTCCTTCTGAAAGCACAGCAGCTCCTCGGCCAGAATTCACCAGGCGTGTCTGAGGGGAAAGGCTCCCTGCCCGACCAGCCTAAGGCACACACGGACTGAGGGCGAAGTGCAGGAGGAGAGTGTAGCACAGGGCTACCTGTGATTCTCTCTGAGTGGTAGAAGTTATGGGGGTTTCTTTTAGATGGTTTTTCACATTTAAAAAAAAGTTCTGTGTTAAATGTATGTTACTGTTTTCAGGAAAAAAAACACTAAATCTATCATTAGTATGTGGCAGTTAATATAGAAGGAGATGGCCTTTTTCTCGAAACCATTTCCCCTGGCTTGAGAAAGTATTATAGAGTTCTAAATATTGCAAGTCTCAATGAACGTGCATCCGTAGAGGAAGCATTTCTTTCTAAACCATCTCTGCCATTTGGGTTGCTTCTGTTCCAGGGCCGTGGCACTGACATACCAAGAGCACTTGGGAGTGACTTATTTAACCCTCTCCGAAGACCCTAGTCCTCGAATAATTTTCCACAACAGATGTCCAATAACAGTACTGATTAAGGAAAATATTAAAGGTATGTTTTATAACATTGAATTTAAATAATGCAAACCTGTATTTTTTTCTGGAGGTTTTTACTTAGTAGTAACCTCTGTGATCCTGTGAGGAATATTTAAATAAAGGTGTTATTAAATTTCTTGGAAAGTTTTCCTTGCCACACTGTGTTTAATATCCTTGAGTCTTTGTCTTCAAGGCCTTCACACTGCATATGCCTTTCTTCTAGATACTCCGAAGTTTGAGGTTTACTGCCGAAAAGTTCCTGCTGAGTGTTCAATCCATCATGAGCTTTACCACCAGATTTCTGGGTACCCAGACTGCAAGACCAAAGACCTGCTCCCCAGCCTCCTCCTGAGAGTAGAATTCCTGGAAGAAAGAACGACCGAGTGGAGTGACGCCGTGGACATCAACAGTCCGGGGACGCAGGTCAGTGAGCCATGCGCACTGCCGCCGGTGCCCGCAGGAAAATTCCCTTTTCTAAGGTTTCAATGGCTGTCTATTTTTAAGCATAGTTTTCTAAATGCTGGACTTCCCATCTCTGTGCGAGGGCCTGTGTGTATTCATTTTTGATTCTCAAATACAAGTGTATATCTCTAAAGTATACTGTGTACCTGTTTACCAGAGAGGAACCCTTGGTAACAGCAAGCCCACCTGGATCTACTACAAAGTCAAAACGAAATAAAATTGTTGGACTTCTCTACACAGAAGGTGGTCCATCTGGCCAGATTTTAAGACAATTATAATGCCAACCTGTTTAATTCCCTCTTTTGAAACTTTACTGATTTTAAAATACACGTTTTGTCCTAGTAGTACATAAAACTTTGCAAGTATAAGTGAAGTTTAAAAATCCTGCACAGATAAAATGCCTTGATTTGTCTCTGTCCTACTCTGGATATTAGTGCTGTTGTTTTTGTTGAACGTGGAACTGAACCAAGCATATCGTTTGTACTGTGCTGAAAACTCACCATGTTTTAGGCCGTTGTCTGTGCACACCAAGATTAAGAGTTCGGTCAGGGCACCTATAAAAATCAACCAGTGAATGCATACATAAGTGGAACAGCAAATCAGTGTTTCTCTCTCTCCCCCTCTCTCATCAATCAGTTGGTAGGTTTTTTAATTGCCATTTTTAATATATAGTGGCATTAAATGCATTCACCATGGTGTATAACCATGACCACCCTTGTAGCATCCCAAACCGAAGCTCTGTGCCCCTTAAGCAAATCCCTATTTCCCTCCACTCAACCCCTGGTAGCCTCTCTCGCACTTTCTGTCTCTGAATTTGCCTTTTCTAGGCACCTCATAAAAGTGGAGTCAAACAATACTTGTCCTTTTGTGTCTGGCTTATTTCACTTGGCATAATATTTTCAAGGTTTATCCATAACATGTGTCAGAACTTTATTCCATTTTATGGCCAAATAATATCTTGCTGTACTTTTTTAATGTTCTTTACATCTATTAGTTTATTTGATCTTCACAATAAGCTTTTGAAGTAGGTCCCACTGTAATGGTTACAAAACACATATTAAAGTTGTAAATATATATATAGTAATACTGTTGATTACCATTTAATAATCACTAACTGTATGCCAGGCATTGGGCTAAGCACTTTACATTCATTCTTTTTTTTTTTTACTCAGGGTGACATTGGTTAATAAACTTACATAGCTTTCAGGTGTACAGTTTTATAGCACATCACCTGTATGTTGTGTTGAGTGTTCACCACCCCAAGTTGAGTCTCCCTCCATCACCATTTTCCTCCTTGTACCCTCCTCTACCTCCCACAGCTCCGTTCCCTCTGGTCATCTCCGTACTGTTATCTGTGTCTGTGAGTTTTATTTGTTAGGGTTTTTCTGCTTAATCCCTTTAGATTTTTGACCCAGTCTCCCAACCTTTCTCCCCTCTGATAGCTCTCAGTCTGTTCTATGTATCTATGAGTCTGTTTCTATTTTATTCATTAATTTTTTTGTTCATTAGATTACTTATATAAGTGACCTCATATGGTACTTTCACTTAGCATAATGGTCTCCAGGTCTATCCAAGCTGTTGCAAAGGTGAGATTTCCTTCTTTTTTACAGTCAAGTAGTATTCCATTACGTGAATGCACCAACAGGTTTTTCTTTCCTTTTCTGTTGTTGTTGACACTACTCCTGCTTTCCCCCATTCCCCACCCCTTTTCCTTCAACAAGCCCCCACCCTCCCCCTCCCCCTGGCCTTCACCACATTGTTGTCTGTGTCCATTGGTTGTGCGCACGTGCATGTATGTACTTTGACTAATGTCTTCCAGTCCCCCCCAACAACCCCCCGACACCTGTCAGCCTGCTCCATGATTCCATGCCTCTGGTTTTATTTTGTTCATTAGATTCCACATATGAGTGAGATCATATGTTATTTGTCTTTCTCTGGCTGGTTTATTTCACTTAACATAACGTTCTCCCATTCAGTTCATGCTGTCACAAAAACTAAGATTTCCTTCTTTTTTCAGGCTGTGTACTATCCCATTATGTAAATGTACCACAGCTTTTTTATCCACTCATCTAATGATGAACACTTGGGCTGCTTCCAAATCTGGGCTATTGTAAATAATGCTGCAGTGAACATAGAGGTGCATATATTCTTTCAAATCAGAGTTTTGGATTTCTTCGATATATTCCCAGAAGTGGGATTGCTGGGTCTTAAGGGAGTTCCATTTTTAATTTTTTGAAGTAACTTCATACACTTTCCACAGTGGCTGCACCAGCCCACATTCCCACCAATAGTACGTAAGGGTTTCCTTTTCACCACATCCTCTCAAACACTTGTTTGTTGTTCTATTGATGATGGCCATTCTGACAGGTATGAGGTGTTCTCTCATTATGGTTTTAATTTGCATTTCTCTGATGATTAGTGACATTGAGCATTTTTTCATAAATCTATTGACCATCTCCTTTGTCCATTTTTTAATTGAATTGTTTGTCTTCCTAGTGTTGAATTGTATAAGTTCTTTATAAATTTTGGATATTAACCAGTTACCAGATGTATCGTTGGCAAACATTCAGCGGGTTGTCTTTTCATTTTGTTGATAGTTTCCTCTGCTGTACAAAAACTTCTTAGTTGGATATGGTCCCATTTGTTTATTTTTTCTTTTATTTCTCTTGCCTGGGAAGATAAATCAGAAAAAAAATATTGCTACAAGAAATGTCCAATTTTACTGCCTATGTTTTTTCTTCTAGGATTTCCTTGGTTTCAAGTCTAATATTTAAGACTTTAATCCATTTTGAGTTTATTCTTATGTGTGGTGTAAGAAGGTGGTTTAGTTTCTTTTTTTCTTTTTTCTTTTTCTTTTTGCATATCTGCCCAATTTCCCCCAACACCATTTACTGAATAGACTCTTTTTGCCCCATTGTATGTTCTGGCCTCCTTTGTCAAACATTAATTGATTAAAAGGTGTGGGTTTACTTCTGGTCTCTCTATTCTGTTCCATTGATCTATATGCCTGTTTTTATGCCTGTGCCATGCTGTTTTGCTTACTCTGACCTTGTATTAGAGTTTGGTATCAAGTAGTGTGATTGTTCCAACTTTGTTCTTCTTCCTCAAGAATGCTGTGGCTATTCAGATTCTTTTGTGGCTCCACATAAATTTTTGAAATATTTGTCCTAGTTCTGTGAAATACACGATTGGTATCTTGATAGGAATTGTGTTGAATCTATAGATTGCTTTGGGAAGTATGGACATTTTAATGATGTTAATTCTTCCTATCCATGAATGTGGTATATGCTTCCACTTATTTCTTTTTTTAGTGTCTTTTCTGAGTACAAGTGTTTTACATCCTTAGTTAAGTTTATTCCTATGTATTTTATTTATTTTGATGCAATTGTAAATGGGATTGGTTTCTTAGTTTTCCTTTCTGATAGTTCATTATTGATCTATAAAAATGCAAATGATTTGTGGATTTTTTTTTATGTGTCCTGTGACTTTACTGAATTCATCTATCAATTCTAGTAGTTTTTTGGTGGAATCTTTAGTGTTCTTTATTTACAGTGTCATGTCATCTGCAAACAATGACAGTTTTACTTCTTCCTTTCCAATTTGGATGCCTCTTATTTTTTCTTCTTGTCTGATTGCTGTGGCTAGCACTTACAGTACTCTGTTGAATAAGAGTAGTAAAACCAGATATGCCTGTGTTGTTCCAGATCTTAAGGGAAATGCTTGTAGTTTTTGCCCATTGTATATGATGTTGATAATGGGTTTGCCAAATATGACCTTTATTATGATGAGCTATGTTCTATTTGTACTTCGCTGAGAGTTTTTATCATAAATGGGTGCTAAATTCTATCAAATGCATTTTTGCATCTATTGATATGATTATGTGATTATTATCCTTCATTTTTGTTTATGTAGTATATCATGTTCATTGAGTTGCAGATATTATACCAACCTTGCATCCCAGGATTAATCCCACTTGATTATGTTATATGATCTTTTTAATATATTGCTGGATCTGGTTTGCTACTATTTTGTTGAGGATTTTAGTTTCTATGTTCATCAGGGATATTGGCCTATAATTTTCTTTCTTTGTAGTGTCTTCATCTGATTTTGAAATTAGGATAATGCTGGTCTCGTAAAATGAGCTTGGGAGTCTTCCCTACTCTTTAATTATTTGGAATAGTTTGAGAAGGAGAGGAGTTAATTCTTTCAATGTTTGATAAAATTTGCCTGTGAAGCAATCGCATCCAGGGCTTTTGTTTGTTAGGAGTGTTTTTTATAACTGCTTCAATTTCATTAGTTGTAATCTAGCTATTCAGATTTTCTGATTTTTTCTGATTCAGTTTTGGTAGATTGTATGTTTCTAGGAATTTATCCATTTCATCCTGATTGTCCAATTTGTTGGCATATAGTTGTTTGTAATATTTTCTTACAATCCTTTGTATTTCTTGGTGTTGGTTGTTACTTCTCCTCTTTCATTTCTAATTGTATTTATTTGGCTCCTCTCTCTGTTTTTATTGATGAGTCTGGTTAAAGGCTTGTCAATCTTGTTTATCTTTTCAAAGAACCAATTGTTGATTTCATTGATATTTTGCATTGTTTCTTAGACTGTATTTTGTTTATTCCTGATCTGATCTTTATTATTTCCTTCCTTCTACTCATTTTGGGCTTTGTTAGTTGTTTTTTTTCAAGTTCCTCTAAGTGTAAAGTTAGAGTGTCTATTTCAGATTTTTCTTTGTTTGAGATAGGCCTATAATGCTATGAATTTCCCTCTTAGAACTGCTTTCACTGTGTCAAGTAGATTTGGGTGTTTTGTGTTCTCATTTTGATTTGTTTCAAGGTATCTCTTGAGTTTTTTCTTGATGTCATTGTTATTAACCCATTCACTGTTTGGTAACATGTTATTTAGTCTCCACATCTCTGTGTGTTTTTCAGTTCTTGTGATTGACTTCTGGTTTCATATCATTGTGGTCAGAGAAGATGCTTGATAGGATTTCAAATCTTACATTTATTTAGAATTGTTTTGTGTCCTAACATGTGGTCTATCATAGAAAATGTTCCATGTACACTTGAAATAGTGTATCTTCTGCTGCTTTGGCATGAAATGCTCTGAAGATATCAGTTAAATCTCCCTGATCTAGTGTGTCCGTTACAGCCACCATTCCCTTGTTGATTTTCTGTCTGGAAGATCTGACCATTGATATCAACAGGGTGGTAAAATCCCCTACTTTATTACTGCATTACTGTCAATCTCTCCCTTTATGTCCATCAAGATTTGCTTTTATGTATTTAGGTGCTGGTCACTGGGTGTGTTGGTTCTGGGTCACTTGAGGGTGGAGGGACTGTGGTGCAGGCCAGTGTCAGCCACTGCCTCTGGTCCTGGGTCACCTGTTTAGAACTACAAGCAATCCATATTTTTTTGCTGCCTTTGCTAGGCCTGGGTGTGATAGGAAGGGCCTAGCTGCGTACCAAGGCCAGCTTTTACCAGCACCAGGCTCTAAGACAGGTCAGCAAAAGTCCCAAGGCACCCTGAGATCCACTTCCACCTACCTCTGCTTGCCAACTCCCTCTTAGGTTCAGTCACTGAAAGAGCCTCTGACAGTACTCGCATTGCATGAGGTAGGTAGGTTCTCAGTAAGTCACAAGGTAAGGGCGAGTGGTGTTCACCAGACTGATACAGGTTCAAATTCAGTGTTATTGCTGGATCTGTGACCACTCGGCAAATATCCCAGGGTATATCAAGGCTAGCTGCCATCTGCTAGATGCTTGCACACCTTTGTGGTGGGGTGGGGTTTCAGAGAGTCATCAGGTTGAGGCCAGCAGAGTTTATCAGGCTAAAAGAGACCAAGAGTTGGCTGTGTGAAGGGAGGGCTCTGCAGCAGTCAGGCATGCAGGGGAAAAGGCCCATCTTGGAGCCACACAGCTCAGTCTATATCCAGATTTTGCCCAGAGCCTGATCTCAGCAGAGTGGGACCACTGGGAGTCAAGAGGATGGGTCTAGTGGATCTCCCGTTATGGGAAGGTGTTGGTCAGGTGTGAGTAAAGGCAGGCAGAATGGCCCCAGCCCCAGAGCCACACAACTCAGTCTGTCTTGGTTTCTGCCCAGACCTCAGCATGGCAGAGCCACCAGGAGTGGAGAGGGCAGTGTTAGCAGATCTCCTTTGCTTGGGAGGCACTACAAATCAGGTTCATGGGAAAGCAGAGGGAATGGACCCTGCCCCAAAGCCACACAACTGACACCTCCTGAGTCTGCTTGGACCTCTACACTCCAGCCTAGTGCTTGAGTTTTGCAGGGTCGGACAACAGGGAGTCCAGAGAATGGGACTATTGCGTTCCCCCAAGTGGATGACTTACGGAGAGGGAGTGCACCACCTGAGAAAGATGGCACCTGAAGTATGGGAGAACAACTCAGCATAGAGATCCTAGTGGCTGTCCCTTCAGCTTGTTTCCCAGAGCCAGAAACCCCAGTCACTTGTGTGACTCTTATCTGTTCTGCCTTCCCTCCACTGGAGCCCAAGGTGAGTGGCTGCAGATAAGATTTTGTGCATTGGCCCTTTATGAGGGTACCTGTGTCTCTAGGAGACTCCTGTCTCTCTCTGGTGGACAGAATCCCTACTGGTTTTCCCAGCCAGAAGTTATGTGGGCACCTCTTCCTGGCTCTGGTGCTTTGGGCTGCGGAGCTCAGCTTGGGGTTGAGACCCCATGCTTCTCTGGGGGGGACCCTCCCCCCATGGCTGAGATATCCCTCTGGAAACCCAGGGGTGGGGCCAGCCCTCTAGTTTCTCCACACTTCCTACCAGTCTTGATGTGTCTTCTGTAAATCCTTGGTTGTAAGACCGCTCTTCAGCTAATCGTCAGTTGGTTATTCAGATTGTTTGCTCTGTGTTTTAGTTGTAATTCCAGCTTGATCCTGGGAGGTGAGTGTAATATTCCCCTTCTGTGCCACCATCTTGGATTCTCCAAAAACCTACACTCGTTCTTATCTAACCTTTACAATAGCAATACAAGATAGGATTATCATCTCCATGTTACAGAAGTAAATATTGAGACCTCCAGAGTCACATGGCCTGATTCCCCAGGTACCACAGGAGAAGGGCCTGGGGTTTTATGCAGACCTGCCTGGCTCCGGAGTGGCTCTGAAGCACTTGCTCATCCTCACCTGGGAGTCCTCCCTCCTTCCCCAGTCCTGCTGGCACATTCTTATCTCTCCAGAGTCTCTTCTTCACACCCGTGACTCCTCCCCACCCCCAGGACCTTCTGTGTGCTCATAGAACGTTTGCGACATTTAATTTCACTTATTGCTTAAAATGATTCTCTACCAAGTCAAGATTCCTGACCATCAGGTCCCTGCCTTACTTGTCCTCAGCCGATAGCATAGTACCAGTCAGCACAATGTTAATAAATATCAAATGAATAAGTGGGAAGATGAGGTTACTGAGAAAAAATAAAAAGAAGGGCCCAGGCCTGCCCTTGGGAAATTCCAACATATAATATAGTGCAGCAAAAGAGACTAAGAAGAAGAAGCAGAGTGGGAAACGGACGAGTTATCAGGAAGGAAGAAGCAGAAGCAGAGGAGGAAAACCCAGGCAGGGTGGAAACGTGAGGGCCCCTGAGCCAGAAGATGTACAGAGTATAAGATGGTGGAAAGAGGGAAGCAAGATGACAATTAAATACCAGTTCAGAGTGAATGGAAGTGAGGCACTGGAGGAACAGGTGAAAGGTGTTCTTTCAAGGAGTGTGGCCATGAAGCAAATGAGATCAGAGGGGCGGAAGCTCTTCATATGCTGTAGGAGAAGAATCAGTCAAAGAGAAGTGGAAAATTTGAGCAAGGAGTTGCCCAGAGGTACAGGTTCAAGGCCCAAGGCCTGTAATCCCACTTGAACAGAAGGGCCTTGTCCTCTAATATGACAGTGGAAAAGAGGTCAGGAAGGCACAGGTACAGGTAGAGAGATTTGGATGGATGGGCGGAGTGAATTCCTACTCCATGGCCTCAGTAAGTTTAGTAAAGTGTAGAATGGACCTTCTGTAAAAGAGAGAGGGAAAGGGGTGGGGGCCCAGGGAGTGCTGTAGCTGTGGGAACAGCTGGAGGACATAGCCAGGGATAGGCGCAAGAAGAGCCAAGTAGCCCGGGGGCCACACTCACCTTGGAGACCTGCATTTACAGTGACCCCAAAACACGCAGGGGTATGATTTCTATCCACAGTGCTCATTGGATCAACAGTGAAAATCTGCTGAACCTGTGCAGCCTCAGGAGACATTTCTGGTCTCATTAATGAACAAAATAAATACTGCGTTGCTACTCAAGGGTCCCTGAACTCCTCCCCTGCATCAGCGTGAAGATTTTCAGAACCTTGCTTGTGTATGTCTAGCGACTTCTTTACAATAGGCCTTCTGCCTGCCAAACCTTATTTTGGGCATTCCCATTCACTCTAAATTTCCTCAAACCTTTGTAGTCAGAGATACTTCAAAGCTAAGAGGAGGTACTCTTTCCAACACCCTTATCATCCCTGGTCTGAGGACCCAGCAAAGTGTCATGTTCCCATTAATCTTTGAGGAGCTGTGTGCCATATGTCCTGCAGACCATGGGTTACTTCCTCTTCTGCAGGAAGATTTGTTTCAAACCCTCACCAACATCTCCTCAGTAACGCACCCGGGCATATAAATCACCGGGGAGTGAAGGGGGCTGTGTCCTCTGATGAAAGGAAGCAGCTCTTCTGTAGGAGTCGGTTTGTCTTCCAGGAGCCTTTCCTCAGCCCTGGTTCTGAGGCACATGAAGTGAATTTCAAAACACAGAAGCAAGACGCCAGAAAATCCCCCTTGCGCCACAAGGAAGGAGAGTCCTCTAGCTCTCGTCAGTCATAGATAGGCCCCTCGCCTCGGTTTTGTAAATGGGACAGGGTCGTGTTGTAGAATTTTGAAATGGAATATGGAAGGGAATATGAAGAAAGTGACTTTATCATGACACAAAGAAGGACCCTTTGGCTTACTCGTTATCAGGAAGACCAGATAGCATGGAGGGCACACGTTCTGATTGCGCAGCTGGGGTGGGGTGTCGGAGGTTGTGACCATGGCTCACTCACACCTGGTTAGAATGCTAACCACTGAGTATCAATCCCCTCAACCTTCCAGCCCCGTGTGGAGGCCCTGCAGTGGCCACTGGTGCTCTTGTCTAGAATGTGACTGTGATCTTTAGATTCTCAATAAAAAAGTGAAGGCATAAAAAATAAACTTGCATTGACATTTTGTCATAATTTTGATCCTAGCAGGGAAATAGTTCAGAATCCTGTCATAGTGTATGGGATTTTGATTTCTGATAGTCAGAAACCTTTGGAAACATTCTTTTGAAAAATTCAAAACAAAAGAGGTACAAAGAAAACATAGTAGCTGCCATTTAACCAATACCAGCGATGTGAAGCATGCTTCGGTCATTCATTCAATCAGCACGTGCTTACTGATTTCTGGATGCACCACACAGGATACCTTGGTGCTGGGACTAAACAAAATGCACAACGCAGCCCCTGCCCTCAAGGAGGCTACCTGTGGAGGAGATGGAAAATAAGCAAGTGGTCACACAGGTTGTGGGTTGCCAGGAACTATGGTAAGAACCATGAAGGAAAGGGTCCATTGTGCTGCAGAGTGGACAAGCAGACTAGTTTGCTGAGAGGCCAGGGAGTAGGGGTCTGGGTAAGAGACCTTGCCTCTCTGTACCTTCAAGGAAGGGCAGGCCATAAGTAGACATGAAAGTGGGGGATGTTTCCTGACAGAAAGAGCAGCGTGTCTGAGGCTTTGGTGCTCAGAGAGGGAATGTGGTCCTTTCAGGGACTGAAAGACAGTGGGGCCGTAGTGCCATCATACAGAAGGGGGGAGGGGGGAGGCCGGTGAGGCACACTGGGCCAGAGCCAGCAAGATCCTGTTTCTGCAATTGGGGACTTCGGTTTTTAGCTTAAGAGCCATGGGGAGTCATTGAATTGTTTACAAAAAGCAATTTCTGACCAGTTTGAGTGGAGAAGGATGAGCAGTTTGAACCCAAAGAGAGCAAATTAAAATGGTCCCTTTGCAAGCGGCTTCTCTTCTAAAAAGATCCATTGAATTCTTTTGATCTTAGACTCTTAGTAGGAGTGTATAATGGGGTCCCTGTTTTTCCTGTTTTCTTCTCAAATAGTTTGTGGGGGAGGGGAGATCATTTATTCCATCAGCTTGTACTAAGGACCTATCAAGGGCCTAGCCCTTTGTCCTGAGTAAGGTATAATTCCTGCCTTCAAGGACCTCAGTAACTAAATTAATGTCCTAAGATAGAGCCTTTGATCAGCACAAAAATTCTAAAATAGAGCAATAATTTTCATGGTTTTTCTTTAACTGATAAGAGGGTTGAGGCTGGGTGGTTTGTAACTAACTAAGCAGGATCAGGCTGGAACCTGGATCTGCTCCTGTGTGACCCCTCCTTGTCTTTCCTACACCAAGCTGGGGTCACTGTCCTTCGGAGTTTTGCCCTGGCTACAGATATGCTACCAGAAAGTTCACGGAAGCACAGGTTAGGAGAGGTTTTCTAATTTCCCCTTTTACTTAGTGCAAGAGTTCCTTCCATGACACTGCACCTCAGAAAACACCCAGTGACACAGTCATGACTTCTTCCAGCAGTGACTGGGAGGAAGCCGGTGCTCCTCTCAAGCTGAGACCACGCTGTGCAGCGTCCATTCACTCATCCTTGCGCCCTCTGGAGCATCAGAGATTGTTTACTTCCCCTTCGGCAGCAACACTGCATTCATTTGAAGGCAGCTTCGACATCTCCTTACATCTTCTTACCCAAGCCAAACATTTCTGGTTCCTTGAGTCATTCGTTCAGTAAATGTGATTTCCGGACCTATCACCACAGTTACCCTTGTCTGAACACACTAGTGTGTTATGTGCCCTTTTAAAAATCTGGCAGCCGGAACTTCACTTGGTATCCCCAGTGTAGTCCAACCTGCTATTATCTCCCCATGCCTCCATTAATAAGGTAGAAGATTGAGTTAGCTATTTCTTAAAGAGTTCAGATGTTTGTTATTATTAACCCGGTGGTCAGCCACATCCCCCAAGTCTTTATTATGTAACTTGTACGGTTGACTTTTTGA
Source organism: Macrotus californicus (assembly GCA_007922815.1). Taxonomy (NCBI): domain Eukaryota; kingdom Metazoa; phylum Chordata; class Mammalia; order Chiroptera; family Phyllostomidae; genus Macrotus; species Macrotus californicus. The sequence continues at coordinate 20,159 of VMDR010003175.1, forward strand.
ACCAATGATAGGACTTTACATTTATCCCCAACAAACTAATTGTTGTTGCTATTAGCCCATTCTGGTTTGTTGAATCACTTTCATTTGGCTCACTTGGAGCATCATCCGGTAACCAAAAGGTTGCAGGTTTGATTGATTCCCAGTCAGGGCACATACCCCGATTGTAGGTTTCATCCCTGCTCTGGGCACATACTGGAGGCAACTGATTAATGCTCCTCTCTTGCATTGATATCTCTCTCCCTCCCTTAATCTCTCCCTTCCTCTCTCTCTAAAAAGTCCTGAAAAATGTCCTTAGATGAGGAAAAAAAATTTTTTTATATTTGTGATGCTGTCATCCAACATACTAAGTATCCACAGTAGCCTTTTTCACCTACAGATGTGGTAAGCATGTATTCTGCATGTTCATTTTAGTCATTGAGTATGTTGAACAGGACAAGGGGAAGGTCAGCATGCTGTAGTGACTCTCTAGACACTTCCCTAATGTGTGAGTTCAGTCAGCCACCAGTAGTCCAAACTCACTGTCCACTAACCCACATTTCTTAATGAAGAAAATACATGTAAAAGCACTTTTTAAACTGTACTATATAAGATATTTCTTATTTTGCTTACAAGAATACCATGAAATACTAGAATTCTCAGGATCACGAGAAGTTAATCACTGTTGTTTCAAGCCTCTGCTATTTTCTTTTCATCCTCATCCAGCCTTTTCTACCTTGATCACCTTAGAAATTCATCTCCCTTCTTTTTCTCTCTGGAAAATCTAATTCATCTCATAGCTTTAGCTACTATCACCCAGTCACTCCCGGGTAGCTCTCTCTGGCCCCCACATTCCTCTGAAGCTCCACCTCCGTGTTTCCCACTACCCACCAGACATCTGCGCCTGAAAGACCTCGTTTAACTCAGCTGCAGTGCTGGGTGCTTAATAGCTACCACTGATTGTCACTGGATTGTCACATAGAGCCCATAAGGAGGGAAAATGAGAAAGAGGGAGAGACTTTCAAGAATTATTTGCAATTATTTCCTCTGTATCACCTTGTAACTTATTTACTCAGTAAAATTAAATGGGAGTAATTTTTAAAAATATTATTTGCTGGATATTAATAACATTTTAATAAAGATAACAATATACAGAACGGCACAAGTCATATTAAAGTGTTTTGTATTTGTAATTGCAGTAAAAGATAAAGGACTAAGTGGAAAGCAGGATTCAGGCCTGAAATAGCAAACCCACATACTAAGGGAAAGCCTCACCGAGCAGAGTGCTCCAGCAGATACAAACCGCAAAACACTGTTCCCCAAGTGTCTTGTGCCAAAATCAGCACCTCTTTTCCTGTGTGTTGCCCATAGCCTTCCACACACACCCCCATGCTCCCCGTGTGATGTGAAGAAAGTAGAAAATAACTAATTGACAGCATTGATCAGGACTGGCTAGCTTCTTCGGCAATAACAAATGACTAAAAAAATTCCCCTTGGCCATCAAAGATTCAGTAAATCATTCTTTTTGCCACACTCAGAACAAACAAATCTCCCCAGGGTTCTAACCACTCACCACACCCCCTGGTACTGAGGAACCCAGTACTTCGGAGTGGTGCTCCCCGAGTCTGGATGTGACTCCTTTCTCTCTAGAGGCCCTTTGAACTCATCTGCTCCCCTCCCCCCACCATTTAACAGGACAGTCTAACAGGATAATAGTCCCTCCCAGTCAGAAAGAGGAAGAGTGAGAGACACACAGCGGCCCCTCATCCGTAACTCTGAGATTTGGGGAGCACGTGTTGTGGGATCTATACCTTGGGTGCCAGGAATAGTCTTTGAGGCCTGTTCCTGTTCTTGGACGTGCTCTCTTCCCGTTATTCCTCCAGTCCTTGCATCTACCCTCGGAGCTCTGCTTTGGCCAAAATTGTAGCTTGTTTTGAGTTCCAAATAATCACATTCTCTCTGTCTGTGCTCATGATTTATTGGGCAGTAGTAATTTCTCAAGAACTCAGTAGACTTCTTATCTGTTTGCTTTCAGAGAATTCCATGTGCCAGTAACGACAACATGGTACTTTTTGAAAGACATACTTCTGTGCTGTGTTGCTTCCCTACCTCTCTCTGGATTTCAGAGAATTTCTGCGGGAAATTTATACTCCTAATCGAAATGTTTTTCTCAGTCAGTTTAACAATCAAAAAATTTTGACAGTGAGTGTATACCTATATATAGCCCTAAGCTGAGTATTCATTTGCCTGCGTATTCAAAGCCTAAATCTCTTGCTGTTTCTGGTTTAAAAGCATTTCTAACTTTGCAAGGCCCTGAATTTGTGAAATCTATTTTCTCTCCTTTTTATTGCAAACTGGCCACATTCTTTCCTGAGCTTCTCTCTTTTTCATAACACATGGCCAGACACAACCAATAGCAACCAACACCCACTACTAGTGTTTCGTCTCCAAACCTCATCTTGTAGAGCTACAAATTTATTAGATTTATGATCAACCTCCCAAGTAATCTCAGACAACAGTTTTACTGAATGTCTTGCCACTTCATAATATAAATCTCCGTTCTGTAGGGTTCATTATCAGTTTCTTTTTTTAATATATTTTATTGATTATGCTGTTACATTTGTCCCATTTTCCCACCTTTATTCCCCTCTGCCCTGCGCACCCTCTCCCACCCACATTCCCCCACTTTAGTTCATGTCCACGGGTCATACATATAAGTTCCTTGGTTTCTCCATTTCCTATACTATTCTTAACTTCCCCTGTCTATCTTCTACCTACCATTTATGCTTCTTATTCCCTGTACCTTTTCCCCCTTTCTCCCCACCCACTCCCCCACTGATAACCCTCCATGTGATCTCCATTTCTGTGCTTCTGTTCCTGTTGTAGTTGTTCACTTAGATTGTTTTTGTTGTGTTTTTTTTTGTTCAGTGGTTGATAGTTATGAGTTTGTTGTCATTTTACTGTTCATATTTTGGATCATCTTCTTTTTCTTAGATAAGTCTCTTTAACATTTCATATAATAAGGGCTTGGTGATGATGAACTCCTTGAACTTGACCTTATCCGGGAAGCACTTTATCTGCCCTTCCATTCTAAATGATAGCTTGGCTGGATTGAGTAATCTTGGATGTAGGTCCTTGCCTTTCATGACTTGGAATACTTCTTGCCAGCCCCTTCTTGCCTGCAAGGTTTCTTTTGAGAAATCAGCTGACAGTCTTATGGGCACTCCTTTGTAGGCAACTCTCTCCTTTTCTCTTGCTGCTTTTAAGATCCTCTCCTTATCTTTAACCTGGGGTAATGTAATTTTGATGTGCCTTGGTGTGTGCTTCCTTGGGTCCAACTTCTTTGGGACTCCGAGCCTCCTGGACTTTCTTTAAGTCTATTTCCTTTGTCAGATTGGGGAAGTTCGCCTTCATTAATTTTTCAAATAAGTTTTCAATTTCTTGTTCTTCCTCTCCTCCTTCCGGCAGCCCTATGATTCAGATGTTGGAATGTTTAAAGTTGTCCTAGAGGTTCCTAAACCTCTCCTTATTTTTGTGAATTTTTGTTTCTTCATTCTGTTCTGGTTGAATGTTTCTTCCTTCTGCTCCACATAGTTGATTTGAGTCCCGTTTTTCTTCCCATCTCTGTTGGTTCCCTGTACATTTTCCTTTATTTCACCTTTCATAGCCTTCACTTTTTCCTCTATTTTGTGACCATACTCAACTAATTCTGTGAGCTCTGATTACCAGTGTTTTGAACTGTGCATCTGATAGGTTGGCTATCTCTTCATTGCTTAGTTGTATTTTTTCTGGAGCTTTGATCTATTGTTTTACTTGGACCGTTATTTTTGGTCTCTGCGCACCTGTTAGTAGTAAGGGGCAGAGCCTTAGGTACTCGCCAAGGCGGGGCAACCTACATAGCTGTGTTGTGGCGCTATCTGTGGGGGAAGGGTCTGAGAGGGAACAGTCCTGCTTGTGCAGCTCTCTGAGGCTTTCAGTCACTTCCCCCTCTTCCCACAATCAAACTGGGCCCTTCTGGTGCTGATTCCTAGGTGGGTGGGCTTGTGTACACTCTAGGACCCTGTGGGTCCCTCCAACGAACTCTCCTGTGAGGCTGGGAGTTTCTCCCACTGCCGCAACCCCCACAGGTGTTTTCAATCAGAGGTTTGAGGCTTTATTTCCCCGTGCTGCGACCATGAGTTGCGAGTTCTGTCTCGCTTCCCAGTTATTCCTCCTAGTTTATCCGCACACAAATGTGGGACCTCCAGCCACCGCCTCGCCCACCCTGGTCCTGCAGCCGCCACCTTGCCATGAGTCCTCTCCACCCGGCTGCCCATCTCCACCCCTCCTACTGGTCTGGGTGAGTGTTTCTTCTTTAACTCCTTGGTTGTCAGACTTCCATGCACTTTGATTTTCTGTCAGTTCTGGTTGTTTTTTGTTTTTAAATTTGTTGTCCTTCTTTTGGTTGTACAGGAAGGCACAGTGTATCTACCTGCGCCTCCATCTTGGCTGGAAGAGATCATTACCAATTTATACTTCAATGAAGCCAGAGACACATATTTTTTATTTTTGTTAGAACCCTACTTCTATTACCAATGTCTGTGTTAGTTAAGATGGGCTTGGTTATGCTGCCCATTGTAATCCTAGAATTTTCTTCTTGCTCATGCCACGTGCCTAGTTTTTGTCATGGGAGGGAGAGGGCTTCTATTTTACAAATTCACTCAGGAACCCAGGTTGATGGGTCCATTATCTTCCATCTTCCCCATCGTAACTAACCATACCAAAATCTAGAAGCTGAAACAATAGCAATTAACTTCTCATGGTTCTGAGGATTTGATTGCATGACTTCTCCAGGATAAGCCTGAAATCACTGATGTAGCTGCATTCAGCTGGATGGTTGGCTGAGGGACGAGTTCAGGTGGGACATCTGGGCGTCTCTCACCACGTGGTCCTTCCTTCCGAGCGAGCCTACACCTGGCTTCCTCACGTGGTGGTAAGAGGGCAAACCCAAGCAAGCAAGCTTTATCAAGCAGTTTCTTGCTTCATGTTTACTGATATCCCATTAGCTGAAAACAGCCACATGGCCAAGCTCTGTTTCAGTATGGGAAGGGACCCAACAAAGGCATGGGTCCTGGGATGTGCAGATCCTTGATTTTGTAACAATCTACCACAACCATCCAGAGCAGAAGTCAGCAAACTTTTTTTTTAAGTGTCTAGGTAGTAAATATTTAGGCTTTGCAGTCCATACAGCTTTTCTCACGATTTCTCCACTCTGCTCTTAGAAATGGCATATAAGTAAATGAACAGAGCTGTGTTCCAATAAAACTTTATTTACAGTAACAGGCAAAACTTTATTTACAGTAATGAATTTGGTCCACTATGGATCTGGAACATTTGGTCTTTGCAGGGGAAGAAGGCTTCCTCTTTCAGCAACACATGTCAGTTCATTGACCAAAAGTAGTCATGGCCATACCCTATTGCAAGGGGCAGAGGATTAAAATTCCACCGTAGGAGCTGCAGGGAGATAATGCCCATTCAGATCTTTACTGAGTACCAGACACAAGACCACCGCCCTGATAAGTTTGTGCAGCAACCAGGACGGTTCACAATCAGGGAGAGAAGCATTTTGTCCATCTCTGGCCTGAAACTCTTAGTTATTTATTATCTCATTATCTGTGCTCTTGGCTTTTTCACAGCTTGAGCTGCAAGCAGCTTGAGGGCGTGTTTATATCTTCTTGATGCCTAATATAGTGACTGAGTCATTGTGAGTCCTCTTTAGGTGTCGAAAAATTGATTGAATGACTGAATGAGCAAACCATCAGACCAAAACAAGGATTTGCTTTAAACTTCTGGGGGACCTGACTGATGGGAGCCTAATTTCTCCGGCACTTAGTCACCCATCTCCCTAATCCTTAGAGCTGCCACTGCCCCAAAGACTTGGCACTGTGAGCTGTTTGTCCACAGGTGAAAAGAGACAAGGACAGGCTCCAAGAACTCAAGTCTGTATTCCTTCCATTCTGACGATGAGTGAAAGGGACACCCAGCAAAACCTCCTTCTCAGAAGAGAAAGGAGGACCTTAAAGGTTCAGGTTGCGCTTGCTTCCTGAGTCCCGTGGGCAGTTGACAGGAACCGTCGACTTGCCTTATTTTTATTGTCATAGAAAGGAGAAGTATCCTCCTGTTGCAACGCCTGAAGGTGCCTTCGACTGTGAGCAAAACAATAAATACTTCCCTCTTCTGATCCCCTCCTGCCCTCTTTGAGGGGTGGTAGTTCTGGTTTTTCACATTTGCTGCTCCAGTCCTGGGGCAGGCACCAAAGTTGTGGACAGCCACTGAGAGAAGGGAGTATCGCCTGGAGCACAGGGACTGAAAAGGGTTTGTATGGGATGAATGACCCCATGCCTGTAAGCCTACAAAGGCACTTGACTTACTTATGTATTATGTAAAAGAGTGGCTTTTATAAATGTGTTCCTCAAAGAACACCTGTTTTAGAGTCATGAGCTGAGCCATTTTTTCGGTTGGCTACATCCCACATTTTATCATATTCAAGTTCAGTCCTTACCTTGAAACAAAGAGGGCAAATTCAGGATACAGAGTCTTTTGAAGTAGACATTTTTGCAAAGCAATCCATTTGGGAAACACGTCCTTAGAGAGTACACATTGAGTCGGCATGTAAACAGGTCAGTGTAATACAAACAATGCTGTTGGTGATTGAATAGAAATGTGGTCAAAGTACTATGGGAATTCAGATGTAGGAATGGCATCAAGCTGAGGAAAGGAATAGAAAAATAGGGGAATGGAGTGAAGTGTCCCTTACGCTGTGTATGCAGAGATGCATAGGATCTTAAAAGGAGTTTATGGGAAAAACTGTGTTCTAGGCTCAGGGAGGGCTGAGTGTCAGACAAGGGCCTGAGCTGGAGCAGTGGCTGTGGGATGAAAGAGAAGGCACGGGTGTGGGAGGCAGCACAGCTGGAGGCTCTGATGAGCGGCGGGCTGCATGGGATGGGAGGGAGGGAGGAGGCAGAGATGCACCAGGCAGCCTGGGTACTGTAGACAGTCAGGGTTTCTGAAGGAAGAGCCGTTGTACAAGAAAAAAGCCCGGTGACCTTGAAGTTGCTTCAGACTTGAGTTTGTAACTGTCTGCTTGGCTCTGTGTACACTCCTGGTAACTCTTCGTTTGGTCAGAATTAGAATACATTCTTTACATGTCAGCCAGGCACCGAGCTTGGTTCCTTCATCCAGAAATGTTCAGTCTTTTATTAGCTGTCCTATCAATAATAAGGGCCCACTTGGACTGAACTGATACTGCAAATCATCAGAATCAACGTTCCCAAACTTGAGGAGGTTCTTGCCCCTACCCTCAGGTAATGCTGGCTGCACACATGATGATCTTGGAGTTGTTTTTCAAATACTTCCGTTTTCAAATATTGATCCACGTAAGCAAATCCCGTATTCATGGCTGAAAGGACATCTGTGCTGGTGGCCTGGCTCCTGGCTTCTGAGATAGAACTTTTTTTAATTCCCAGTCCACTTCTCAGTCACTACAGAAAAAGTAATTTAGACTCCAATCAAATGAAGTTATCTGACGGTCTTGTGACAAGTTCTGTAAAGGACCTTGGAAGGATGATGACCTGCTCTGTTGGTAGGTTTATGGGTAGATTTTTGTGTCCCCAGCGTAGAAGAGCATCCTTGTGGTGGTAAGTCAGCATTCAAGAACCTGAAAGTTTTCTGCACGTTGCACTTCAAGCTCAGAGTCTTAGAGGGCTTTCTTTCCCACAGAAGTTCATGCGCACATGCAAAGCTGGCCCAGGGCTGGGCTCCAGCGCCCACAGGGCTATTTGCCAATTCCAGAGACGCAGAGAATAGAGGTACTCCTGCCCTGTCATCCACCATTTTTTTCTCTGAACCTTACTACTAGATATAGAAAAATCTGGGTCTGACCTTTCTTTTCTCTTTTTCATTTGAAGTCAGCTGAACAGCCTGTACACATGGATATAAAGAAATATAACCAGGAAGTGCTGATGGTATTGAATCAGAATGGGTCTTTTCAATGGCATTTCTTATTTCTTTTTAATCAGAGACTGAATATACTTTTTTGCAGATTGTGTTCCTGACTGGCTTTGGTTATGTGTATGTGGACGTTGTCCATCAGTGTGGCACCATCTTCATCACTGTGGCCCCAGAAGGAAAAGCAGGACCTATTTTAACTAATAGGTAGGTTTAATTTTTATCCCAATAGCAGTGTAGTAAGCTTTCCCATTGTGAAATCATAAACCTATTATTTACCATTTTTTGTCAGACCTGTTTATACATTAAAGCTTTTGGTTGATTATTTTGCAGATCATCAGGATGTGGTTGTCAGCATTTAATCATATCTATAATAGCATCTTATTTGGGTAACCCTTCCACTTCTTCCATGATACTAATAAACTGATTTCCAAACTAAGGCATACATCTTAAAATTCAATGTTATCACTAGCATGAAATGCAGATTAATACTTCTGTATCCACGTGACATCCTAGTAGTTAGTAACTGGACTTAGCAATTAGAGCTACATGAAAAACATGCCCACCTCTCAGAGCTGCGTTTTCCCTTTTAGCCTGAATTTGCCATCGGGTTTCACAAACATGAATCAAAGAGTTAATACCCTTAATTTAAAAGAACTCATATCATTCAGTAGGAATAATAGGAAGGTAGCCTCTTCTTCCAAAAAAAGGACAAAACACATGAGCAGAAAATTCTAGAAAGAGGAAATACAAGTAAACAAAGGCATATTTAAATAAGATATTACCTCTGTCATATTAACAAAAATTATTACCATTTTCAGGAAAGCACTTTAAAAGTAAATATTAAAAGTTTTAAAGTCCCTTTGGCTTAGAAATTCCACTTTTAAGAGTTTAAGAGATAGAGCAATCATTAGAGAAGTAGGCAAAGATATATAAAGAGATATTCGAGTGTATTACATTGCCAAATATAATGGCCAAAACATCCAGAGTACAAATGCCCATCATTAGGGGAATGGATAATACATAAACGTCCCGTAAGTGGTATATCCGCAGAAAACAGGCTTAGAGGATTTCAGTGGACTAGAGAGATGCATGTTATAAACCTAAACAGAGAAAACAACATAAAGTTGAGTGTATAAATGTGACCCTGGTTATGTGTTGCCGTGGTCCCGTCCGGCAGGACCGCGTGTTGTTCTGGAATGCTTGTCCTATATCCTTGGACAAGTGACGAACAAATTCACGTGGACTAAAGGGATCCGGTGGAGAAAAAGGGATGTCGAGCCACTCTCTAAGTGAGAGAGTGATAGGGCTTGCATGGCCGCTCTCTCAGAGACAGAGAGAGAGAGACAGAGAGAGAGAGGGAGAGAGTGTGCGCCGGAGGGGGTGAGAGAGTGTGAGTGTGAGTGTCAGGGAGGGCCAGGGAGAGAGAGAGTGAAGGCCAGGGAGAGGGCAAGAGTGTGAGAGAGGCAAGAGAGGGCCCAGACCCCTCACCTGGATGGGCTTTTATTGACACTCTAGGTACGTTACATCCAGGATGGTTCTCATTAACTATGCACAGGTTAGTTTTAGGTGGTTACCATAACAAAAGAAAGAATGTTGCTAGTCCCTTCAAGATAAAGGTCATTTGCAAATATAAAGGGAAAAGAGGTTGAACTGGTTACACCCAAACTTGAGAGGTTTAGCATAGATTTTAGGAAGTTACTTTAAAGATATGCAGTAAGCATTTGTTGCCTCAATTCAAGGTGAGGGAGTTTTTAGCAAAAGCAAATCTCAAAGCAGCCTAGGTACAATGCGGGCCTGATTTCCCATGGGAGACCTATTCACGGATGTTTTCTGCATGCCACACGCGTCTGTCTGCGTTCAGAACCAGAGCTGAGCCACAAGATCGCATCACACATGGATAGGTTCCCTGAAATGTGTCATATGTACTTATATGTATACATGCATAAATATGCATGCACACACATTTCTTCTCTCCCCCCGCCTCTCTCTCTCTCACACACACACACAATATCACACAGAAAACATTCCTAAAAAGAAACCTGAAAAGAAAAGAAAAGAATCAAAATTATTAGTAGATATGAGGTTGTGATTATTATTTAATAATTTTTATATTTTCATTTTCTACAGTAAAACTGTATTTTGTAATCAGAAAAATTAATTTATTATTAGTTCTAACAATATAAAATGATACTAACTTTGATATATTTGTTTAGGCTTTTTTAAAAAAAGTTTCTAGCTTTTCACATATGGTTAGGAACTCATTAATTTGGACCCTGCCAAATTATTATTAATTTGATTTTATAATATTTCAAACAAGGTTGGGTAGAATGTTTTCTTTGCTTAGCAGTGTTAGTAAGTTATCAATTACATGACAGAATTAGAGACTAAATTTTAAATTGCGTAGTACAAAATTTCAGGTCTGCCCAAGACTTTGGGAAACATTTGTAGAGCGTTAGCAGGACGTTGCTGATGGCGATAGCAGCAATCCATACATCCAGGGGTAGGATTAGGCAAGGCACAGCTATTTACTTGTACTTCCTTAATTCATTCAACAAATGTTTTTCAAGTGCTTAGTGGATGCCAGGTGCTGTTCTAAGGGTAGTGATACATCAGTAAGTAAAGAAACCAAAATCCCTGCTCTTGAGGAAATCAATATTCTCATAGGCACAGAATGGGAAGACAAAGAATAAACATAATAAAGGAAATTTTGTAGAAGTCATAAATCTAAATTTATTTCATTATTCTCAAATGTAAAGATGCTTGGCATTCTGCAGCTATAAAAACAGAGCCAAGTAAGAAGGACATAGGGACAGAAAGAGCATAGTTTTTAAAAACTGGTGCAAGTCTCACCAAGGAGCTGGCATTTGAGCAAAGACCTGAAAGCAGCAGGAGGGTTGGCAGTGTGCTTGTCTCGGGGGAAGAGCTTTCCAGAGAGCGGGCACAGTCAGTTCAAAGGTCCAAACCAGCTGGCCAGCGTATTGGAGAAGCAGGGGAGGGCCCGTGTGGGCCAGATGGGATGGAGGGAAGTGAGAGTGTAGTACCTGAGATCAGAGAGGGGAGGGCTGGAAGGAGGGCACACATTATGTGGGGCTTAGTCTTAATTCTGAGTGAAATGGGGAAGTCCTTGGAGCTTTTTGAGTAGAGAAGTTTCATGATCTGACCTAACTTTTTGGAAAATTGTTGGCTGCTTTGTTGAATTAGATTGTATAGAAGCAAGGGCGGGAGCGGGGAGACTAGTTAGGAGATTATTACAGTTATTCGCACTAGAGAGAGGTAAGAAATGGTCAGTTTCTGGATGTCCTTTTAAGGACAAGCAATGAGATTTCCCTGGTGTGTTGGATAAAGGCTGAAAATAAAGGCATCAAGGAGGAGTCCAAAATTATTGGTCTAAGCAACCAGCAAAATGTGGCTACCATTAACTGAGATGGGAAGACTCTGCATAGGTTTGGGGGTAGGACCGAGAGTCTGGTTACAGACCCGACAAGTTTAGCTTCATTTAGACATGTGAGTGACTCTGTAGATAGGCAGCTACATGCATAAGATTGGAATGCAGGGGGGGTTCTAGGCTGAAGAAATTGTCAACATACAGATGAGTTGTCAAGCCATGAGACTGGACAGGATTTCCAAGAGGAGGGGGGAGTGGAGATGGAGAAGAAGACCAAGGGCTGAGCTTTGGGCACCTTAACTTGAAGAGATCTGGGTGAAAAGGAGGGAGCCATGTAAGTGACTGAGAATGGATGACCAAAGGTAGAAGGTATGAGAGAAGACACGTGAAGAAATTATTTCCAGCAAGAGGGAGTCAGCGACATCAAATGCCACTATAAGTTGAGTGAGCCACAGACTGAAAGTCTGCCATTTGATTTGGCCACACAGAAGTTGCTGGTGATTTTGAGGAGAGTTGCCTGGGTAGACTGGTGGGTCAGAAGCCTGCGTGGAGCAGAGAAAGGTTAAGAGAAAATGGAAGGAGAGGGATAGAAGACAATGTGTACAGAAAATGCTTTGGAGTTTCTGTGTGAGAGGGATCAGGAAATGAGTGGTAGCTAGAGGAGTTATAGAGGGATTTTTGAAGATAGAAACAGCAGCATGCTCATAAGCTGCTGGTAATGATGAAGATGAGTGATGGCCGAGAGGGGGTGGGAGCAGAGAGAGCTGGGCCCTGGAGACGTGGGCTCTAGAAGTGGCGGGGCAGCAGCGCACAGGCCGTGACGCTGGCAGATGGGCTGCTGTGGTGGGAGCCTGTGCAGAATTTGCTCTGGCGTGCTTCACTCTTCCAATTTAAGGAGTCCTGGTTGTTTTATTATGTCCTTCTGCCTCGTGATGATTACGATAGAGGATTAGTGCGCGGAGACTAGAGGGTTTCTGGAGTAAAAATCTGGTGTTGATAAGGGAGACACATAGAGGAACGTGACAGGAACTTGTAGTAGTCCCATCGGGAGCATTTCCCGACATTGTTGGAGTGTGACCGGCAATGTCCAGACACGATGTACTGAAAGCTGAGTTCTTACATGTCCCTTGGGAGAAGCTGATGGGACATCAGGAGGTGTTTAATAAGGCACTATCATTTAAAAAAAAATGAAGGGAAGAAAGAAGCAGGGGGAGACTAAAGTTCTTTTCCTTTTCTCCTCTAGAACTCTGGAGAAGATGGTGACATTTAAAATGGTCATCACTCAGTTGAGCCTGGCAGTGTTTGATGACCTCACCCACCACAAGGCATCATCTGAACTTCTGAGACTCACGCTGGACACTGTTTTTCTGCAAGTGGCCCCGGCGGCCTCTCACCTCCCCGGGGAGGAGCCCGGCACGGCGCTCTTCCGGCTCCACTGCGTGGAGCTCTGCTGCGGGGACCTGCAGCTGGACAACCAGCTGTATGACAAGTCCAGTTTCCACTTCGCTGTCTTGGTCTGCCAGGAGGAGAAACCAGACCCCACCCAGGATGCCAAAACACAGAGTCTTCTTGCATCTAGCAAAGATTTGGAAGAATTCAAGAAAAAATGTTTCATCAAACTTTGCCTCACCTTAACAGGGGGCCAGAGCTTCCTATTTGATATTAACGAGTTCAGTTTTGAATTGAAACCTGCCCGACTGTATGTGGAAGATACATTTGTGCACTACATCAAAACTTTGTTTGAGACCTACCTTCCTAGCAGCAGCCTGGACGGTCAGCCCACAGTGCTCTCAGGGGGTCAGCGGGCACTGCCCATGCAGGTCAGACAGCACGCCAGGGCCTTGGTGAACCCGGTGAAGTTGCGGAAACTGGTGATACAGCCAGTGAATCTCCTAGTCAGCATCCACGCGTCCCTCAAGCTGTACATAGCCTCCGACCACACTCCACTTGCCTTCTCGGTGTTCGAAAGAGGCCCTGTCTTCACCACGGCCAGGCAGCTCATCCACGCCCTGGCGATGCACTATGCCGCCGGGGCGCTTTTCCGAGCAGGTGAGGACATGGCTGAGGATCTGGGGAGCTAGAGCCTGGGCAAAATGGAAACGCTTTGGGGTAGTGCCTTATGGACATCAGGACGTGGGGAGGCAACACGGGGCCGGGGGTGGGGTGAAGCGTGTGGGCTGTGCACTTGGACAGCAGCAGGTCTCAGTCTAGACTCTGTAAGGCCTCAATCACATTGTTGAACCTCCCCAAGTCTCAGTTTCCTCAACCATCAAATGGGTGGTTAAGATTTTGAGAGGGTACAATGAAAGTATACAAAGGGCCCTGAGTTTTGCTTTGCACTTACTAAATATTAAAGCAACAGTAGCTGTTCATTTGCTGTTGTATAACTTAGAATTGTAATTCCATTCAGCAAGCAGTCTTTGGGCTCCTTGCAGGTACAAAGGCCTATATTTGCACAGTAGTGCAGCCAAGGGAAGCGGCCCAGGCCCTCAAGCTCGAGCATAAAAGAAATGCAATTCTAGCTTCTTCATGACAGTCCTTCAGGAGTAGCTGCAAGGCGAGAAATTCAGAGGATGTGTTTGCTCACATGATGCACGCAGAGCCTTGGACCTCCAGTGTGGCCCTGCCTGTCACCCTCTCCCCACAGACCCTTGCTGCAGAAGTCTGCAGGGCTGGTTTGAACACGTGTACAAATGGGGGGGGGGGGGCGTGCGCTAAAAGTTGAGTGTTGGGGACCAGGCTGTCTCAGAATACCCTATGGCAGCGTTTTTAACCTGTTTCCCCTTCTGACACACACAATAAGCTAATTACTAAAATTCTGTGGCACACCAAAATATAGATTCTATTTTTTGCCAAATCTCACACCCACAAAAAGATATAATTTAGATTCGTTCACACCAGACGGCTATTGTGTTGGCTGCCGTCATTTTTTTATTTGACAATCTAAGGGAAAAGAGGTCAGTGCCCCTGACTAAACAGTCAGGTACTGCGTGCTTTAAAAATTCTTGTGGCGCACGAGGTGAAAACCGCTGCTCTGTGATCATCAGCATCAGAGCACACATTCCTGACCTGAACGCACTTGGAAGGGGCTTCAGCTTAGCACTCTGGCTCCTCACGTTCCCGTGAACTCAAGCAACAAGCCCCAGCCAGAGTTGGTGTTGTGGCCCCTTTCTGGTAAGGAACGTGGAAGTCTTACTTTCTGAAAGTAACAGAGGAGAGAGAGCCTTTGTAACACGGTCCTTGGTGAATGTTTCCCCCTAGAAGATTAACATCCTAGCAGCAAATGACCCACGTTGTTGCCAGATTGGTGAGATTCCATTTTCTCCCTAATGGCATTCACCGAATTAACAGGGCTACCCAGAACTCCTAAGTGAACATGACAAGATCTGGGGAGGGCCCTGCCCAAACGGCTGTTTTGATAGCTTGCACAACAATGAAGAAATATTTTCCTCTTGCTAAGAAATCATTTAAAAATAAGCAGTTAAGATTTCAAATTTAATAGATGGGTATAGTTATAAACAATTCCAGAAACTTACCCTTTCAGGCAGTTTTTGCTTTTAACACGAGAAGCGGGCATGCAGGTTACTGAGCCCTGATCTGGGGCCCGCCTGGCCACCACGGCATGCTGCAGCATGGCGAGCACCGTGATGACCTGGCGGAGAGACCCCGGCCAGCGCACCAGGGAGCCGTGTCCCTGCACCCCGTGTGCTAAAGGCGAACGCTTTGTTTTGTTTTATGTTTTCAGTGAGCTTTCCCAAGAACATTCTGTTTGGATTTTTTTGTAATCCACTTAAAAATCCTCTAAGCTGTTGTCCCAACCTCATTATATGCTGAGACAAGAAATTCTAACATAAAGGGCCAAGATTTTAGGGCCTGTTGGGAATTCTGTCACTAAAAACCTACAGGCGATCTGAAGAGTGTCTGGAAGAAAGCAGTGATTGAACGAGCTGCAAATGGGAAGACGTGGGAGAGGCCAGCCCCCAGGTTCTCAGCGTCAAAGGGGATGCACTACCCTTCTTGTAGGAAGGCACAGAGCTTGCCTGGAGGGAACAAGCTGCAGAAAGAAACAGTAAAGTAACTAGAAATGAGTTATGAACCCTCTTCAAAGGAAAGAACCTGGGGTCCCTCTCTACCCTCCAGTCTCTGTTTGATGGGACACCAGACAAATACCCTTTTTCAACAAAATTCCCGAACAAATCAGAGAAGGATATATTTGCTTTTGAAGGGAAATAGTTAAAGAAGGAGTGTCCTGGGATCCCTTCTGCCCTCTTCTGGCCAGCTCAGATGCCCCCGAGAAGTCGCTGTGGCCCACACGTAGCCCTCCCATCAGGCCGTGCGCCTAATCCCAGAGACCCGTGCCCACTTTTGCCCGGGAGAGGCTCTGTTTCCGCCTGCTCTGCCCTCGCACTGGGAGCTTCGCTTGGCAGTAGCTACTTTCTTCTTCATTTCTATGTGGAACCGTTGGAACGAAGAGGAACTAAAATGCTTCTAGGCCAACCTGCTGTCTCCAGGTGGAACCTTACAGCTACTCTGGGCTGAAGGGCACCTGCTGTTTCTTTATGTCCAGAGAGGGTCCGCCAAGGCAGAGTAGTCCACAGCCTGCCACAGGCCCCTACCCACTCCTGGTACCCTGGGCTCCCCACGTGGCAGGGGTGGGACGTGGTTTGGCATCAGGCAAACCTGGGTTGGAAACCCAGCTCACAAGTCTAACCACTGGGGAGGCTGTGAGCCATGGTCTTAGTCTCTGCGCTAGTTTCCTCCTCATCCTGCACTCCTGGGAGAACGTGGGGACTGGGCACTAATCATATCAGGTTCTCCTCTCTCCTCTGGGCCCAGTACAGCCCCTCTGTCCAGGGAGAGGTTCAGTCGTTAGCTGATCCGAATTTATGTGAAGGGAGGTACCAGTACTTCTCTTGCACAGTTGGCTGTGAGAACTGAACATGTTGAATGCCTCGCACCTGTATGCCCTCCCATTTATAATCATCTTGTAGAAATTATGTCCTGTCTTAACATAAACCCTAGAGTTATCTTCATACTGTTCCAGAGAAGAGAGGTGGACTCAAAGTTTAAGGATGTCCCTCTCTACAATAGCTGGGCCTGGGTCCCATTAGGGCTCTGGCTGAACTTTGCACCCACACCTTCCCAGGCCTCTGGGATTGGTGACATGCCTGGGGGTCTCTGTCACAGGCCTATCCTCCAAGAGCCTACTGGTGAGGCAGGATTGGCTCCCACATGGGTCCTGTCCCCAGGGCCTCCCTATTAGAGCCTTCAGCCCTGGCTGGGGGAGGTCAGTGGGTTACCAGAGAAGTCGCCTGTTTGGAATGCCCCTCACCTTCGCCCTTGGCTGTTGCCCGCACTTCCAGTCTGCTGGGCAAGAGCCCCAGAGCCCCAGCCCAGGGGGGGAAGACGGAGGGAACCACTGCTGGAGTCCACACCGCAGCCACGTTCCCACGGGGCGGTGCACACAGCAATCAGGCCACTGAGCAGGCCAGCTCCTGGCAGACCCGGCGCACATAGGAAACCAGATCCAAAGCTCGCCTCCTGGGACTCTCGCAGGGAACACTCCCCTCTCGCTAACCTAATCAGTATGTCCGTGTCACTGAAGTTTACACAACTGCAGCTGGGGTTGGACGGGGGACATTTATCTGGCTCCAACTCCGCTCTAAAGGGAAGCACTCAGCTTGGTAGGGTTGGGAAAGATGAAAAATAACTCCTCCATCTTTGTCAGAACTCTGCATCCCCTTGTCACACCCCATTTAGCATCTGGCCTCCTCTCCCGACCAGGCATCTTCTCCCAGTGCCGCTGCTGCCCCAGAGAGGTTTCAGAGATAATACTCCAGCCTGCACACACCTGCAGCCGGAGGGACCCCCTTTCCCGGGCAGGTCGGAGCGCGGGTCCCCCTGCACACAGGTCCCTTTCAGCGGGAACATAGGACTCCGACAGGGAAGTCATATTAAAGCTATTTGTGAGGCTGCCAGAAGGATCACTTTGATTTATAAAGTATGAAAGTTTGCCACATCTGAATTCACAGTGAATGAGTTATTTCCCCTATTTTGCTCCAAAGGAGCTTATTACATTCTCAATTCTAGTGTGAAAAATGAATTGCAGGGAAAACGTGTCATTTTTCCCAAATGTTGAAAGTGCTGTATTTAAGGTTTCGGTAACCCCTTCCCTTTGGTCCCTTCCAGGCTGGGTGGTTGGATCTCTGGAAATCCTCGGCAGCCCGGCAAGCCTGGTGAGAAGCATCGGCAATGGCATCGCCGACTTCTTTAGGCTTCCATACGAGGGGCTGACCCGAGGCCCCGGAGCCTTTGTGAGTGGAGTTTCCAGGGGGACAACGTCATTTGTAAAGCACATTTCCAAAGGTAGCTATTTTGGTTCCTTGTGACAATGCCTTATTTCATCCCTTCCTGTCTTATTTTGTATTTTTAAAGAACATGTTTAAGTTCTAAATGCATTAGGTTTGTCTCTAGCTTTGTTTGGCTTGTTAGCTGGCAGTGAAATGTTAGGGTTGTAACAAAGCTCATATATAATGTCTTATGTTTTAAACAGATCAGCGCTTGCCTGTGTAGTGTGTGAAAATGTTTCAGAAACTTCAGAATTTTAAACCTCCCACTGGGAAAACCCGGACTGGCTCAACTGTTATTCCATGTGATAAATACAGAAATATTAAAGGTGTTCAGGACTTCTGCTAAACATCAGAAATCCTACACTGTGTTGCCTCATCATGTTTTTTTAAATGTAGATTCAGTTGTCATAACTTTTGTGAGGATATGGATACCAATTTGACGTGGAAGCCAATCTGGGTGAAACAGCCAACTTACCTCCAGCAGGCCACGTACACAGTGCCATCTTGTGGCCCAGACGCGTCGCCAGGCACAGAGGCCCAACCCCTGCCCTGTACAAGAAGGGGGATGTTTTCTTTTTATCCGTGTGTTTGCTTGACGATATTTTGGTCATGTTGGCAGTGACTTGGGAACTAACAAGGGCCATCTGAGTCCCCTTTTCTTCTCAGCAGGAGGCAGGGAAAACAGGGCAAAGGGCTTCTCCCCCACCAGAGGCTTTTATGAGCAGGCAGGTTATAGAAGTCTCTAGAAGGCCTCAAAAGACAACTTGGGCTTGAAATATGAGAACCCATGATCCATGGAGGGGGACTGGCCAGAGACCAGCAAGACTAATAAACCAAGCTCCCTGGACAATGGCAGGACCACTCCCCCGAGCCCCAGTCCGAGGCCCGGGAGCGGAGCTGCAGGGGCTCGCAGATGAGTCACTGGTGGATTTCTCACTCTCCACACGTACATCTTGGTGGTTCTCCTGTTTTTATTTTGAAGTAAGGCAACCAGCACCTGCTGTGTTGAAGCCCACCGGCAGTTACAGCACGCTGACTCACTGCGTGCCCTTCACACTTGTTCTCACAGCAGAGTCGTATGGTCTGTGGGGACCTGTGTGTGTGTGCACGTATTTTCTTTTGAGCTGCCTGGAAAAGACGCAGCTGCAGGAACGACACCTGCAACAAATGAGCTAATTCGCTCGCTTCAGAAAGGTGCCCATCGGTGTCTTCAGTTTTGCTCATTGACATCTATGCAGACTTGCTGGAGGGGATTCTGAATGTTTTGAGCAAGAGGCTGACGTGGCTTTTCTTAGGAAAAACCAGGCAGAAGCATGGATTTCCCCTGATTTGCTCCCTTTATTGTCCTCACATTTTTTAGTTAACATCCTGAATATCAAAATTGCACATATTCTCTGTGGCACAAAAATCATTTCCTCAAAATGTCAAATGGTAAACTTCAGTGTCTCCTTTTACTGTGACTGAAATAATGAGCAAATGATTCATAGTCCTAGAGTAGAGACCTTTCTTGGCAATCTGTCGAAAATTCAGCAGCTAACCTTTACCCTTTAACTCAGAGCAGGCAGAATTTAACCTTCAAAACGGGGCCTCAGTGAAGACTCCAAAACTAACTGTTTTAGCCAAGCCCTGACAATCAAATGGTAGTGCGTGACAGTTTCATATGAAACTCTGGGCATTTTCCTGGTGACAGAGGTCATCCCACCCCTCTGGAGGAGCACCACCACCAGCGTAAGCAAGAGTTAATTTTCACCTCATTTTCGTAAGGCTCATGCTTCCAGCTGCCCGAGAGGAAGTCACCGTCACTCACCATCTGGGCACGGCTAGCAGCACAGACATGCTCCTGCAGCCCCTGGGCACCACTCCCCGGGGTTCTCCACGTGCATGACCAGGCCAACCCACGTGCTCTTGTGCCCACAGGTACCCTCACCTCCATCACCAACCTGGCCACGAGCCTGGCCCGGAACATGGACCGACTGTCCCTGGATGAGGAGCACTACAGCCGGCAGGAGGAGTGGCGGCGACAGCTCCCGGAGAGTCTGGGCGAGGGACTCCGGCAGGGCCTGTCCCGGCTGGGCATCAGCCTGCTCGGTAAGGGGTTGCTGGGATGTGTGCTCAGGGCTGCCCTCTGGCTCTGGCAAGGGACACGGACTCCCAGGATGCAGGTGGTTGGGAAGTCCACATCCTTTCTGTAGACCAAGCTGAGGCCCAGAGAGGATATGGCGCTCATCCCAGTGCCTGCCATGAGTCGGTGAGGTTCAGGGACAGGACCCCTATAGAACACCATAGTGTGGCCATGACCGGGCTGTCCTGTCTGACGAGAAGGTCACCTATGCAAGCGCCATGTTCCGCCTTCCTCTGCCTCTAGTGTGAAGTGTCTCTCTGGCCTCCTCCAGGCTCTGCTCTCCAAAATGGAATCACACTATGGAAGGCCCTTGCGCGTGGGGGTGTCAGCTCAAGGACAGCAGCACACAGCCGTGCGCTTGTCCAAGAGAGTTCCAGGCCCCCGGAAGCCTGGCTCCTTCCCGCCACAGGTGCCGCGGCGCCTGCTTTTGTTCCAGAAGCACTTGAGCACCGTGCAGCGGTCGTGCAAACCTCAGTGCGGGGCACACTGTGTGTTTTTTTTCTTTTTTCCTTTTTTTTTTAAGAATGCCAAATCAGCCTGGCTCGGGGTAATTATCATTTGTTGAGCTGCCAGACGGTATATAAGTTAGAGGTGAAGATTGCTATGGGTATTTCCAGATTTACAAATGTTTGGAAAATAAGTTGCTTTGGAAAAAATCTATAAAAGGAGGCTTCAGAGCTGAACTTTTGCAGAGCAGGATTTTCAAGGGTATTTTTTGTTTATTTGTTTGCAAAGGAATTTAAAACTGTATTGCTTGGCAGCGTGCCCAGCATCTGAAGGAGTGTGTGTCTCACAGAGATCACAGTGCCCGGCGCAGAGAGAACAGGGGTCAGAAAAGCTGAGCTTGGAAGGGTTTGTCCTCTCTCCAGCCTGCCGTTCCAAACACAACCCCCCTCTCACAGTGCAGCCCACTGAGGCTCTGAGAGGACCCCGTAAGATGTTACAAGAACAGGTCAAGCTACTAGAAATTGTTTAAGTCAACATTCAGTGATGTGTGGCACTGTCGTTTAACAATGCATGGAAGCGGGAGGCTGACGGCCTGGGGAAGGAACTGCTGGGCAGAGGAGCAACTCCGAAGGCAGTGTGGCTGTTCCGGGGAAGGGCAGGGGGTGGGGGTGGGCCATGTGCTCAGGAGCCACAGAGCCCTGGCCGGGGTGTTCAGATCCCTTCTCTTTGACCTCAGATTAGTTCTTCTCTGAACCTGGGCATCTCTGAGCCTCGAGGCTGGAAACACCACTGTTAGAAGTCATGATGGTCAGCCATGTGCCAGGCACAGGGCTTGCATTTGGTAAGCAGAACCTATCATTATAATGTTATGGCAGCAAAGGAACTGTAGAGTTGCTTGTCGAAGAGGGTCACATGAACCATGGCAGGAGGCTTTTTGCTTTAGTTTTAGTCCAATGGGTTAAGTTGCTATAAACACAAAAAGTGACCATCTTAGGTGCCTCAGGTCATTGTTTGGAGTCTATGGGACCTCTTATGCTCAGAATTCTGGGCTCTGTGCCCTCTGCCCCACGCAGGGAAGCTTCCCTAACTCCATCCAAGCCGTTCTTGGAGCTCCGGGTGCTCACAGAGGAGACCTGGACTAGCTGGCGCGTGGCTCTCTCCATCCTGACTACTCTGTTCTCTTCCCACCCAGGGAAGCCTGCCTCCCCTATGCAGCTGCCACTGTATAAAATTGTGCCTGGGGGTAGGACTCAGTTATGGGGGGAGGTATGGTGCCGCCTTTGTGATGTCACCCTTTGGGGTGTGGCTTCTGTTGTGAATGGAGAGCTTTGGTCTTTGCCATAGTCATTGGGTCCTGTGCACCCCCCTCCACGCAGGGAATCATTTAGTCTGTGGGAACTGCAGTGGGCTCGCAGAGTTTTCCTACATGGTCATTTCCAAAAGCCTAGGGCTTCTGGGGGTGACATAAACCCCCCCCCCAAGCGTGTGCTGATGGCACCTATGGACGGACAGATGCTGGCCTGGCCTGGCCCTGGGCCCCCAGGAGCTCCGCTCCCAGCAGCACGCCCTGAGCTCCATCTCCACATGGGCGCTCTCAGACATTTTAGTTCACAGTGGGCATCTCAAGGTCGGCCCACGCCAGCTTCCTTTCCTCTAAGGATGTAAGAGCTCTCCGTGTGCGGTATAATCACGGCATTATCGCAGAACATCTGGTCCTAGCATTCCCTGATGTAAGGCAAGAACAGACGGAGAGGAGGACCAGCCAAGTCCCCTCACCTGGGGAAGCATAGATTTGTCGCCATTTAATCCACACCCAGAAATGCCATTTAGAGCCCAGCTGAAGCCAGAGCTGTTACTGTGTAATAGTTTGCAGCCTTTGCGGAGTGAGCCCCGCAGCAGCATCTTCCCTTACGAGGCCAAGACACTGACGACCCCGTCAGTAGAAATGTATCCGCAGAACACCTCAGGGTGGACGGAGTGCTTGCCCATGTGCCACCTTACTGGGTCCTCCGACCCCAGGCAAGGGTGAGGTTCACGGACTTGCCTGGGTCCAACCTCCAGGCAGGACGAGAGCCTGGCCTCTCCGCATGTCACCCACCACGCGGGCTCCAAGCCTGGAAGCAATCAGGATGTGGGGAGGCTGAACAATTGAAAGTTCCAGGGTGGGGAAAACACATTTCCCCCAAATGTCGATGGGGTGGTGGGCCTTCCTGACGCTGCTTCGCCCTCCTGGAGACGCTGTGGAGTGTTATGAGACACTTGAAAAATCAAAGGGAGTCTTTGGCTGCCGTGTCCAGACACATCGCCTCAGGTCAGCACAGAAGTGTCAGCTGGCAGAGAGATGCCGCTGAAAGATGCCGCCGAGGCTCTTGGAGGAGCTCCACCACAGTTTTTGAAGAGCAGCGGCTTTGGAACCACTCTGTTTCGCCTGCAGAATTGGCACCAGGTTTGCCCACATGCACCAGATCTGTCCCCCATCCACCCTGCTTTCTACTGCTCCCTGGAGTCCTTGCTGAGAGAGGATGTGAGCCCCGTGTCACTGCTCCACTCCGTGTCCCCTCCCAGACGTTCCTGCTCGCTCGTTAATACCACTGGCAGGACATCAGAACTTGCTGGCTTGACCCACGCTTCTTGGGCTGCTGCCCGCTTCTGAAGCATCGATAGATTTCCCAGCAGCCGCACGGCAGCTCCCGGGATGCCATGTGGAGTCCCAGCAATGTAGGTCTCCACCAGATGAATTAGATTAGGACACTCTCCCTCAAGGGAGTGAGCAAAGGGCTGCGCACCCAAGAGAGGACCTCCTCGGCAGTCCCTCTGGTGCCACTGCCAGCCATTGGCGGGCTGGGCCGCAGTCAGGAGGGGATGCAGGAAGACTGCTCCTTCCTTCTCAACTGGCCAAGCTGTGCTGGTCCAAAAAAGCTGACCTCGAGCCGGAACACCTGGTCCACTCCACAGGTCTGGAATGAGGGGCTGTGCAGTGGGGGCTCAGAGGAGGCCTGTGCCTCTGCTATTGTGACTTGTTTTTTAAAGTGCCCAAAATATTACAGTGTATGGTCAGGGCAGCACCAAAATAACCACACAGGCAGGACTTCCGCAGCCTAGGGACACGCTGTGTTTTTGCCGGAGACCAGGAGCAAGTCCCAGAAGAGGGGAGGGAGGGCCTTTGTGGTCCCCTGGCTTCACAGAAAGCCCTTTTCCAACTGAAGGTCTGAAAAGGAAACACCTCCTCTGTTCCTGCCTCAGCAGCACACGTGGAAGGAACCCTGGAGCCGTGGGCACGCCCCTCCGAGGTGCACTCTTCCTTCCCTGCCTCACTTCATCACCTCACAGCCGCCTGCATGTGGCCGCCCACCCCGCGGGCCTGATGCCAACAGACAAGTTCGGGGATCAGTTTCCACTGCCTAAAGCCTTCGAGCAGGTTTCAGTACATGACAGTAAATAACTTACCGGCTGTGGGATCTGGCTGGATTATACCAATCAGAGAGCTTTCTGAAGCCCTAGGAGACGCAGCCCCTCTGTTCTGCAGCTCGCACCTGGTGACCAGGGAGGTGTCGGCGTGAGTGATGGCCCGCTTTCCTGCCCCCAGGGTTGGGTGCTGGGCATGGCATATGATCTGACAGCTTCTCCTCTACCTCTGAGAATCTAACACCTTGTCATGGGGTTCAGGCTTTCCACTTTTGGGGGCTTCCCAAATAGTTTATCTATCAAAGCCAGAGCAACCAAGCCTTTACTTTGGCCAGTGGCTGGTGAAAGTGGAAGATCAAAGGGGAGTTTCACTGGGCTACCTGTTTGCACTCACACAGGTTAGAGCCCCGTGTGGAGGGACAGCCACGGGCATCGAGGCTGTAGACAGGCGAGGCCTGGCACGCTGAAGGGAAATGGTAGAGTGTCATCAAAGGAACCACGTGCCCCCTGACTCAGTTTGAATAGACTTCCTGGAATCTCTGCTTGAAAAAAAGACATTTCCACCAGAAAGGCAAGCGGTAAATTTATTGATGAGTTTGTAATTATTTAGCCCAGTTTTCCTACTCCTAAGCATAGAGACCTGTCAAAGAAATCAGATGATGGAATCACACAAGCTGTGGCTGTTGGTTTCATGCTGGTCACTCTGAACCATCTGCTTGGGAATGACATGAAGACCAGTCTTCCCAGGGCTCTTGCTCTCCCAGGCACTGAAGGCGCCTCCACTGTGGCCAGTTCCGTTAATGCCTCCCACCCACTGACTCCTGACCTCGTAGATGCAGAGCATCAGATTCCTCAGATGGAAAATGGGAGGCGAGCTCCCAGCTCCAGTGCCAGGGTGGGGTGACTTGGGCGCATCGAAACAGTGACCCCTTCTACCCTCTCTCGCCAGGGCTGCGGGGGGAGGGGGCAGCTGTGAGCAGCTTCCTTCGCTTCCTGCATCATTTCATCAGGGTTGAGAAGCATCGGGTTGGGCTGGGAAACAGACCTGTCACCTCAGGTCATTCTTAATCTGTCCGTGCATAACCTTAAATGGCTCTGTCAAAATTGAGAGGATTGGAATCCTTGAAGAACATTCCCTCTACAATGACCTGAAGGAACTGGCCTTTGGTTTTACTGGATTTCGTTCAATGGAATATTGCTTGAAATTATCAGGTCATTAACTGAGACTTGGAAATCTCCATTTACTCAAGAGACTTGAATTAGTGGCAATTGAAATAATGGGATTTGACATGTACTACGGGGACTGTGCATGTTCATTAGTCCTAGCAGGTCTGAGTTGAAAACAGAATTCTGTCAGGAATTGTAGTGAAATGTTTACCTCTTATGAGTTAGGGGACCCTCCCCTCCATCATGGGAAAAAAGTCCAGACCAGTGAGGCCTTCACTAGGTCTCATCATTGGCCCCCGAAAGTGAAAGCAGGGGACAGACCATCCCACGGGAGACCTACCAGGGCAGACAGCAGTGAAAGCAGAGGCTTGTAACTGCTCTCAGGTTTAGAGTAAGCCGCCAAACCTCAGGTAACGTGAGAGAGAAGCAAATTTTTCCAAGACTGGCAAAAGGAAGAACCCGTTTCATAAACAGCATCAGGGATCAGGCTGGTGGCTAAAAGTGAGGCTGTGGATCTGACTCCTAGACCCAAATCCTGCCTCAAGCGTGGGGCAACTGTGTGACCTCAGGAAAAGCTCCTTTACCCCTCAGTGCCTTACCTAGGGAGTGAGGGTAAAGAACCTGCCTGACTCCTGGGATTATTTGGGTTCATGATATACAAGCAAAGCCCTTAGCACAGTCCCCAGCACAGCGTGAGCACTCAGATCAGATCAGCTATCAGTCATGCTCGGCTTAGCGATGGGGATCTGTCCTGAGAGATGTGTCACTAGGCCATTTCGTCGTCGTGCAAACATCACAGACTGCACTAGACACACCCAGGCGGTGCGACCTGTTACACACCTCGGCTGCGTGGAGTCGCCTGTTGCTCCTAGGCCGCAAGCCTGCGCAGCACGTAACTACAAAACCCAAGACGAAATCAGTCACGAGGAGAAACGATGCAGGCAGAGGTGGTGAGCTGAGAGGCGTGAGGCTGCAGCTGGCGTGCCACGGGATGCTGTGGCACAGCGGACTCTATCTAGATAGAGAGTACACTCTAAAATAACGATAAAAGGCATAACACAGCAGGTCCTCAAATGGTCATTTCACTCTAACGTGGATGACATGCCATGGAAACTTAACCCTTGTTTATATCCCTTAAACTTGGCCTGCGGTAAAATCTGCAGAACCTGGCGACCTCACTTTGACCTTAAGTGAGGGCCTTATGTAACACAGACCGGGTACGTAGTCATTTACTATTACCAGGTATTACGTACTGTGCGTAATTGGATGTGCTGGACTTTTATAGGACTGGCAGGCAGGAGGTTCGTTTACACCGGCATCACCGTTAACACACGAGGAATGCATCCCACCACACTGCGACGGCTGCGGTGTTACTAGGCAATAGAACGTTTATTATGGAATTACAATCTTACAGGACTACTATCACATATGAATTCTGCCGTTGACCAGAATGTCATTCTGCAGCACTATGTAATAGAAACTATCACTGCTCTGACTGCTGTGGCTCAGTAGACTGAGTGCCAGCGTGGGAACCAAAGGGTCGCTGGTTCAATTCCCAGTCAGGGCACATGCCTGGGTTGTGGGTTCAGTCCCCGGTCAAGCCATATTTCCCTCTCACATCAATGTTTCTGTCCTCCTTTTTGTCCCTTCTTTCCCCTAAGAAAAATAAATAAACTTAAAAATAATTAAAAGAATTACTGTATCAATTACTCTTACTAAATAATTATTAACTTACTGATGAAGAATTGCTCTAATTAGAAGGGACCACGCAGAAAGGGGCCGGCCCCGCCAGTTTCCATCCCCCTAACCCACTGACAATGTCTCAGGCTGCACAGGCTCTTCGGAAGGGATTGAACTGCCTTTCCAAGCTGCAGTGCCTGGTTTCTGGAGAAAGGCGTGGGGGTGTTGTGTGGAGCAGCCTCACGTCTAATACACCCTGAACTTCTGAACTTGCAGGTCCTGAGTGGAGCAAACCGTCTGAACACTGTGTTTGGACGAGACAGTAAACGTCCAACTTAAACTGCCCTCAGTGTCTTTGATAGTTGGTAAATGAATGGGAAGAGCTTTGAGTGTGGGCTTTCCTTTTCAACCCAAATGAAACCATGGTCCAGATGGAAGGCTTTCCCTTCTCAGGATTTTAAGTCTCAGCCCTTACTGGGGACTTTTGTTGTTTTTCAGGTGCAATTGCTGGCATAGTTGACCAACCAATGCAAAACTTCCAGAAGACGTCCGATGCTCACGCTTCAGCAAGACACAAGGCCAAGGGCGTCATCTCTGGCGTGGGGAAAGGAATCATGGGGGTGTTCACAAAACCCATCGGAGGAGCCGCTGAGCTGGTGTCCCAGACTGGCTACGGTGAGTCAGCCGGCTGTGCAGCCGGCTCAGACCCCACTGCTCGGGCTGGGTGGTCACACCGAGGGTTCTGGGATGACCTGCCCCCTGCCCCATGGCAGAGCAGTGAAAAATAAAAGGGGCAAGTCTAGTAGTAAATAGCCACCTTTCTCACCTCCTTGTGCGTATTTACATGAAGAATAGAATTAATAATAAAGTATAAAAATTACAGAACCAGGAAATCAGTCATTTCAGTGTATGTTTCTATGTCACAGAATCTTTTAACAATCCATTTCATAAAATAGACTTCAGTGAGAAGTGACCGGTTAGTGGTTGAGGGTAGTATGTAGAATATATTGAAGCACAGAATGGAATTACTACTTTTCGGGTGAGCAGTTTGAAAGGGAAACTAGATCAGCAGGGAGAAAGATATCTTTAAATTACAATGTATATTTGGAGAATGAAAGAAAGAAGCACGCATGTGTGCGAGTGCATGTGCATGGGTGTGTGCACACATGCGTGTGCTTGCACATGGAGAGGCTCTCTCTCTTGTAGACGCCATGCTGCCACTGCAGCCAGGTTGAGTCTCCTAGTGGTGGCAGCAAAGGTGTGTGGCCTACAGGCAAATACCCTCACCCCGAGCAGACCACGGTGGAGGCTAGGGCTCAGGGCACCACTTGCACTCGGCCTCTTCTGGGCACACGTGTGCACAGAGGAGTAATGGGTGGTGGGAGAGAAAGCGCATCATCCATGCTTATGTTCTGCATTAACAGGGCACATGCAAGTGACTCTCAATAAACAAGTGACCAGAACTGCTACCTTTTCCCCCAAAATCAGTGTCGTCATTTTGGTGGTGAAGTAGGCTGTCTGGCCAGTGTCACACGACAGGAGGGCTCTCTCATTGTCAGACACAGGAGCACTCTGCACCGGCCATGAAGTCCACGGGGGACTTCTCGCTGCAGATGTCCCGCACCCCGGTAGATCTGACTGCAGGCGTCCCGCACCCCGGTAGATCTGACAAGAGGCAGCCAGAGCAGAGCACAGAAACAGCGTCTGAGAGGAACACGCGGCAGACGATGCCACACTCAGGCAGCCCTCCCGAGGGCCCCTGTAAGAGACCACACAGACACAAACGTGTTCCTCTTCCCCTGCCCCCACCTCCCCCCTCTCTGTCTGCACTCACAGGGAACCTGACACAAAGGACTGCTGCAGCCCCGAAGTGGACAGACACTCCCTTACCCAGTGCTCACCCGGGAACAAAACAGTGCCCCTTTGCTGTCCTCTTCAGTGAGGGGCAGCCCCCATGAACTTCATAAGCTACTCTGGTTTTGAAAGTGCCGTTGTGCCTCGCTGTGCGCTTCCCAGGGCTGAGGGGCTCCCTTGTGTAAGAGCATCTCAGAACAGAGCCTCACATGGCCTTGTTGGTTTCCATCATTCTTGTAAAACTTTTATTACCACACTGAAGGTTTTACAAACCACTAACTCTTAGTCTAATGACTGTGCCTCGTTTATAAACATTTACAAGCCCTCAGAAAGCACACATGCTGTACCATCCTTGGCTCTGGAGTCTCTCTAGAGGCCTGCGTGGCTGCTCCTGGGTGCCCTCGTTTGGTGCTGGCACCAGGGCGAGCGGGTAATAAACCGGAGGTCCCAAGAGCGCTCGTAAATGTATATGGATTCATGTTTACCAGCTGGATGAAGTCACTTAAGTACTGTACATACGCAAACCAGGTGCCTGTGTGCGCATCTCCCTGTGCGCTGTTACTTAACCAGCCACAGCACCGAGACAGAAGAACTGCAATATGAAGCAAGAGTCAGCTGACCATCTTCACTTTTCACCACGTCAATTGTAAAGGATGTGTAGCCGTTGCTCAGGCCCGATCCCTCCCAGGAGCATCAGGCTCCCTCTAATTGCCGTCGGCGCTCAGACTGCAGCTCACTCCGAGTTCAGTCTGGAGCTCATGCAAGATCACCAGGGTCAAGAGCACTGCAGTGTTTAATGATTATCTATACACTTGCTTCCAAAGATGTGACATCATTTTGAATCTGTAATACTTTATGGTTGGCTCTAAGCAGATGACGTTGCTGTAGCCTGGGACTGTTTTCCAGAAAACAACTAGTAAATCCTCTTCCTTCTCCCCCCACAGGTATTTTACACGGAGCTGGACTTTCTCAGCTTCCCAAACAGCGCTACCAGCCAAGCGATCTACATGCTGCCCAGGCTCCAAATAGCCACGTCAAGTACATCTGGTAAAATAATCTAGATGCTTCAGTGAACATGCGCACTGCATGTTAACAGGGCCTGGCCTGATCGGAGGCTCACAGGCCCCACTGCTAGGGGAGCCCAGTAGAAGCTGTCATTTTTGGCATCTCAAGCAAATTAAGGGCATCCTAGAGCCAGGGAAAGTGCTGTCCCCAGATCGGGGTATACCCTTCAGGAGGATGCACCCTGGCAGAGAAACCAGGGCTCGTGAGAAGGCTTGAGATTCTCTGTGGAACCAATCTCCTGATTGAGGGGGACATCTTTCAGGGGAAGAAAAGGAAGTATTTAGAGCCAAGGAAAATCCTTGTCCCCACAAGGAGCTGGGCTCTGTTGACCATTTGAGAATTGAAGTGGCAATGACATTTCAAGGTCAAATAAATAATCCCTTGAGGAGCATCATGTGGAATCACCCCAACCCCGGTACAAATAGTGAGCATTGATATTGACCATTTTGGAAAATTGACTCCTGGCCTTTTCTCCTTTGAAACAGGAAAATGCTTCAGTCTCTGGGCAGACCAGAAGTGCACATGGCCTTGGATGTGGTTCTGGTGAGGGGCTCAGGCCAGGAACACGAAGGATGCTTGCTGCTGACCTCAGAAGTGCTCTTCGTGGTGAGTGTCAGCGAGGACACACAGCAGCAGGCCTTCCCCATCACAGAGATCGACTGTGCCCAGGACAGCAAGCAGAACAGCCTGCTCACCGTGCAGCTCAAGCAGCCAAGAGTGACCTGCGATGTAGAGGTACAGTTCAGAAAACAGGGTGACCAGGGCAAGCCCCCAGCAAAATCGAGACGTGGGCTGACCACTGACCAGGCTTTCAAGAGCCCCAGCCTCTGGAGTGGCTGCTGGAGGCCAGGAGGGCTGCCAGAGGGGGTTGGGAAAGCCAACCTAGCTGTCCATGTGAGCCTCTCATAGGAGGGCCCAGCAGTAGCCAGGTGGATTCACAGCCCAGGGCTGAGCCACCGTGAGTTCAGCATGGCTTGGCCGTCATGGTGCTGGAATGGACAGGACAGGACAATGGAACTCTGAAACAAGCAGGTCTGTACAAGGAACAGCAATTCCATGCAACTACTCCGTGAAGCAGGCCCACGTCTGCACGTGGCCTGGGAGTGGCTGCGGCAGGTTCGCAGCACAGCAGGACCGCTGTAGAACTGGGAGGCCCGAGTCAAACAGGGCATGGGGCAGCGGGCCAGATCTTAGCAAGTTCCCAAACCAGGAGGTCTGGCTCCCTCCCTCCCCATTCCCAAGACTTGAGGGGTCAAAATTTTGCAAACAGATCTCTCACCCATCTGCTTGTTGTATTCTTTGTGGCCCTGTATTCCCCTCCCCATAAGACGGTTTCCCATCCCCTAAGTTCCACGGCGTACCTCCTGGGATGCTACTTAGGTTCTTGGGCTCCTTGGCCACACAGCTCCTGAGATGTGCAGGTTGCTCATTCCTGGCCACATACAGAACGTTCAGGCTGGGCATACTGGAGGCCAGGAGTGAACCCTGACGAGTGACACCAGCTTCCTGCAGTCCAGCCTGGGAAGCAGGTACACCCACCAGAAAGCCACTCTCTGCTCCTGCCACCCCACTAACCGCCTGTCCACAGGGCCCTCAGAGCTGATCTCAGAGATGTTTTCCCACGTGGCAAGATGGGGGTGGATCAAGGGGAACGTGCAGTTTGCTGGTCCTAACTTGGGGACTGAGTGGCCTCAGGAAAGGACAGCAAACTCGCCTCTAGGCCTGCCCGAGCCCTTCTTTCCGTTTTCTTCCTGCTATGGGAGGCTGTGTCTCCCTCACACCACTGTTTGGGTAAAATTATCTGAGAAGATGGAAGGCAGCCAAACATAACAACTGAGATTTCTCTAGTTTCTTGGATCAGAATCAGTCGAGCTTTAAGCTGGGGTTTGGCACTAGGACTACATTGCTGCTTCAAGTTGATGACTTTCTGGGAATAAACAGAGGTCAGATGTCCAGGCTGACTTTATTAGATCTGCCAAAATCTTCTGATCTAGTTGACAATAAAGCACCAGTGATGTGGCTACAGGATTTGGCAGGGGATAGTATCATTATCTTCAAGCCCTTGGTCCTTAACGAGAAACTTCCAAGGCCCTGAGGAGTATCTGTGACCATCGTTATTCCTTAGCTGCTTGGGAAATACTTCAGATCCTAAACAATTGAGACCGGAGATTGATCTTCTGCTGTTGAACTCTGCTGCCAACTGTGATCCTGCTCTCTGGCTTTTCTGCTTGTGGAGGGTCCCATAGGGAATTACCGTAGCTGGAGGGATCGACCTGTTTCTCTACGGGTCAGTGAGCTATCTGGAGCCACCACCCCTAGACGTTGCCAAAGCTGAGACCATGGAGTCACGGGTAGAGGCAGAAGCACTGACTCCACACACCATGCTCCTCTCTGTACTAGTTTTGCGATGACGTGCAGGGACACCCAAGGGGTGGGATTACGGGATGACTGAAAGAGAAAGGAGAAGACTGAGGGTGACCTGCAGGGCAGCTACGAAGGACAGGCAAGCTTGCACAGCAGCACCTGACACTGGACAGAAAGTGTGGCTATCCAGCATGCCTTCAGCCTCCAGATTTGCTTTCTCACTATCTATTCCATTTCCCTCTCCCCTCAACTCATAAAAAACAGCTGACCCCTTAGTCCTCTGTCCAAAACCTAACCCCCCCCCCCACTTACCCCAAAGGAGATCCAAGCTGCAAAACAAAATACTGCTTTTTTCCTGAGACAGAGACCTCTCCTTGGGAGCAATGCAGTCCACGGAGTTTCTAGATGGGAGAGACACGCAGCAGTGCAGCTTGACACCGTCCGCGCTCCTGGGCGGGCGTGCCCCCGTCAGTGCACCCCAGCCGAGTCCCGACGGGCTTCCCACTGGCTTCCGGAGAACTAAGAACAGTATTTTTAAGATCTTTATGTAGAGAATGGCTTTTCTGGTTTTTGCTTTAGACACTAGGAAGCACAGCTCCTTTGAATTTTAAAAGGAATTAATTTGTGGATGACATCATTCACTATATTCAAATATGGCAGGATTCAGATTTTTTTATAAAATCAGCTTTTGCTTTTCTTGGTTATATGCAGCCATTTTTAGGGTAATAATTGCTTAATATGCCTGGCACGTTATTGAAATCCCTTATGAGAGGCTCAAAATGAGTCAGAAGGTCAGTTTATTCCTTGGCCAGATTCCTCTCACAACACAGGTTTTCCTGTGCGGCTGCTCAGGAGCTGTTCGGACTTTTGTGTATTCAGAGCTTTCCAGCTGAACTCTGACCCCAGCAAATGGTATCAGAGTTCTGGCTTTTGCCTGGTGGTGCAGCTTTCGTGTGTCAGTGAATCTTTGGGGGCCTTCATGCCCCTTCCCCAGTAAAAGCATGAGACCCAAACCCTAGCAGACACCCTACTTCTGGCAGGCCCCGTCCACTCTCTACCATCCCCTGGCTTTCTGGTTAAGACACCCTTGGCCACACTTGTTTGTGACCTACACAGAAATATACAAATTATTTACACTACTACTTTGAGAACTAAAGAAATGTTTTTAGTTCTTCCAAAGTGGTCTTGCCAGCATTTAGCAGGTAAAGGCCATGGAAAGGTCAGTGGCTACCCGACTCCCAGATAGGCAGCTGCACTGGAGACTCACCACACCACCTGATGTGCGTACACACTAGCTAACTAGCTTCAGGGTGGGGAAAATTATAGCTCCAAACTGCCTCTGATGGATGCTTTCTCAGAAAATCTCACTTAGGCACTTAGGTAGTATATCTCAGTTCTTTCGAGTTCCACTGAAGATGAGCCAGACCTTTATGAACCATAAATGTACTTTGCAGCCTCCTTTTTCCCATAAACATTTCCTCTTCCTCTGCCCAGTTTCATTTTCTCCGGCTTTAACTCCTAGTATTTATAAAAACAGTAAATGTTACAGTTCAAAAGGTACTTTCTTAATGCTTTGTCCAAAGCCACTGGTTTGACAGAGGTGCTCTGCCCCACTTTTCTAACTAAAATGTTCTATCTGAAGAAGTCCGCAGAGACAGGCAGACAGCTTTTATTTCAGAGAGCTTTTAATGGTGATTAGCTTTAAGCAGAGGAAGGGCACCTCTTTGTTGCTGGGCTGGTTAGTAAAGAACAGTGACAGATGTTTTACTAGTGGAAAGGTAAAGTGTTCTCGTCCACGCAAACACGGGAACTGTACGTAATACCAAGCGCTCACTCACAGGAGGCTGTCTTTATAAATTCTCGTGCAGAGCCCTCGTTACACAGCTGAAATTGCGGTGTTATCACAGACAGCCAGAGGAAAAACAGAAGCACTGTTTTGGATGAAGTGGCTTTATTAGATAACCTGAAAATGTATCAAACGTATCAAGCAAAAGGAGTAATTTCGTTATGGACTTTGGCAACTAAACAGTCTTTTCTCTTTGAGCCCCAGGTGGATGGAGTCCGAGAGAGGCTGTCGGAACAACAGTACAACCGACTGGTGGACTACATCACAAAGACATCCTGCCACCTGGCCCCCAGCTGCCCTCCCGCGCAGACGCCGTGCCCCGTGGTGCCTGTGGAACCTCTCCCCTCTGCGGTGAAAACATACCATTACATGGCAGACCCACCTTTTGCTCAAGTCTTCATTAGTAAATTTACCATGGTGAAAAATAAAGCCCTGAGGAAAGGGTTCCCTTGAGTCCCCCCTCCTCTGAGGTGCTGATTCCTGCTGGTGCAATCTACTTTTGAGTAAGAAAGCCCTGACCTCTAACATGGACACAAGGCCAAGACTTTTCTGCAGTTACAGTAACTTTCTAGCCTTTTCTAAAATTGATTCAGATGCCTCCTTCTCCCTAAAACTAAGATACTTTAACAAAGTGGAATCAGAAAAATCTTACGTAGGTTAGTCTTACCACAAGTAGAAAATACAGTCTCTTTTGCTCTATATTGCTAAAATTTCAACTATAATTAAGATCTTTTAACACTCAGCTCTAATGTAAAATGTGGTCAGGCCTTAGAATGGAGAGACTTTAAAACATTTCTAGGGGCATCTGATTTTAGGCTCAGATATACTGTCTTTGCCTGATACCCTCATCTGCCAAAGTTTGGAGTCTTTAGGTGAAATTAAATGTTTAGGATTTTATTGTTTAACTTGCTCAATTTGTTACTCATGTGATGCTGTTCTTTACATGAAGGCTGCAGTGTAAAGTCTGCATTTTACTGAAATTAACCAAACATGCTGACACCTGTCCAGGTACATTCTGGAAAAATGTTTTTCAGTTTGTTTTACTGGTAAAGTTTAGAGTGAGTCTTTGTACTCAAGTGAGTCTCTCTCGTTTCATAGTCAAAACACATTACTAGGAACTACTTTGACAGTCCCTTGTGGAAGGGGTTTAGAAGGAGGATTCACACTGGCCTGGTATACTGGAGGGCAGTCAAGAACCCCAACATTAACCTTAACAAAGAACCAGACCAAATAGTTTATTTTGCTGAACTGACTTCTTTTGCATATAGCAATGGGTTTGGCTCAAGATCCTGGGTCACAAAGTATAATTTTAATGTTCAGTAAATATCGCAAAGACTACAATGAAACACATTTTTACTGACTGATTCTGAACTTGGGTCTACAACCTGTTACCTACAATTGTGAGACACTAAGAAAACTCAGTTTCAAAGGTCCTCTGACCCTTGAAGTTTCACCTGTTACTGGGCGTAAGAAATCACTGCACACATAGTTGTATCTGGAAAGCAAGGCTGTTATGGTCAATTCAGGCTATGAAAAAATGGTTCCTCCATTAGTCTGCTGTATCATAATCACTTAGGAAACTCAGTTTTACCAATTAACCTCAAGAGTAACTATTTTTAAGAATGTAAATATCTATTAATTATATCTTTTATGGTAATTTTGCATACTACTACTAAGAACTGTTACATAAAATTGTTCAAAATAAAAGGAATCCTTAATTAATGATCACACCTAAATGTGTACTGTCACCAGATTTCTTTTAATGCGGGTTTTCACTTATACCTGGGTTTAATTCAGCTCACATTATTAAAAATCAAGAATTTTGAGTTAAAAAACAGTTTGGCAATCAAATTAAATTAGCTTTGGATAAAATAAACTTGATTTTCAGAGCTGTGACACTATTTTGAGCACAACAAAGAAGATACAGAGGAGAAAACCCTAAGACCTCTTCTGAAAACCCAGCACAGTCACTAGCAGGCACCACCCGATTCCGGTCGAGTAATGACTACATACGTACTCCCAGCTGCGTGTACATGACATTAGCACTAATAAAACAACGCCGAGTAAAGAACCTTACGTTTCAATTACCTGTTGCATCTGTCTGGTAGTTGATCCAGCAGGGCTACCAAACAGTGACAAAAAAGCGCAAGAACATTTTATTGGAAAGACCATCCCTGTCTTATCTAAGACCCCACAGAATAACAGGTGGACTCATGGCGACCCCTTAAGTCCATGACCCAGGACCAGTACTGTATTTAGCAGTATATCTCAATGAAATGGACAAAACATTAGGGTAATAAAAAAATGTCCTAAAATAATGAAATTTCTAATAATGAAATAAAGTTTATCTTCATAAGGTCCACAAACAGTTAAAACCCCTAACCAATTCTGATGCAAGCACCCAGAATTAGATCATTAACAATAAATAAGCAAAGACTTACTGTCCACGGTATGTCTTAATTGTTTATTTGTCAAGAGAAACTTTTTCTTAGCTCAAACATTCATGTTTCACAGTTCAGGAACACGGGTCAATGAGAGCCTTCCACGGAATTCACCCCGAGAAGTTCTGTGGAGAAAACACAGTGGCTAAGTTCACAGCAAGCACTCTCAGCGTCTCACCATCCTGGAGCTCACCCGAGAGCGGCCCACACTTTGCTCAGTCACCTTCAGCCCAAGAGGAGCCCAGGTCAGGCTACCTGGGCTCCACGTCCATCTCCACCAAGCTCCCTAACCCGCCTCCCTTCGATTCCGGCACTACCACACCTTACTCTGGCCGTTGCTTTCATTTTCCAACAACTATTTTGTTCTCTCTTAAGTCCCACAACCCAATCCCCGTCTCATACCCACATACTCTTCTTTTTAAAGGCAGCAACCCATACATTCTACCAGGGGTGTCCAAGCTTTTAGCATCTGTGCTCCAACTGGAAGAAGAGTTATCTTGGGCCACACATTAAATACACATAATCACAAAAAATCTCATGTTTTAAGTAAATTTATGATTTTGTGTTGGGCCGCATTCACAACCATCCTAGAGCAGGAACCACAGGTTGGACACCCTGTAACAATTTCTACTTCTCTCTCCCAATCTGTTTTTCTTAACTGGTTTTTAAACACACTCAACTTCTTATATAAAAAGGTAAAAGTCTAGTATTTAAAATCATCCTTTTAACATTTGATCATAAAATACATACCCCACAATGAAAAATTTGAAAATTTCAAACTTATAAGACAATAGCAATGTTAAAGATTCCACACAGAACCATTAATATTTTTGACCTTTTTACCTTCGGCCTTTTTTCCCCTGTGCAATGTATTTAACATAAATCATCCTTAACATTCAAATTTCTACCTCCGAATCTCATGTTACTTTGTGAATTACCAAATGTACCTAGTAGTCATGGTATGAAACAATTCATCAATTTTCCAACAATTGGAAATAAAGCTCTTTGTAAGTTCTCGAAGTGATTCTATGGCTAATTAGTGCATGCTAATTAGTGCATGCTTATCTGTAGTTCAGATACTCAAGATGAACAACTATAGAAAGGGATTATAGAACCAAATCTTGTATTAGGCAAAAGTTAGTTATTCAGAACTACCCGAGTCTTTTGGAAAACTGGCCTAAGTCCCACGCACAAGACCCCACAACCCCCAGTCCTGGGAAAAGGCACACCGTACATACGGCATCTGGAACGCTCACTCAGGTACAGTCTGCCTGAGAAATGGCAGATTCACATTCCCCTAGTCACACCAAACTCACACTGGAGTAGTGGAATCTTTAACTCTACTTAAGTCAAAATCTTGATTTTGTTGAGCTTGAATTAAAAAATAAATGAGTAAGATTCCTGAGCTCGAACAGTTTTCAAGTGTGGACAACCTTCATCAGCACAGTCCCTTCGGCCCCTTTATAGATGTAAAACTTAATACACACCATCAGGAGCGCATGAGCACTCCGGGTGGTGTGGCAGACCAAACCAAAGTCTATGGGAACCCAACAAGTCACCTACAGACACCCAACTAACGAAAGGTGTCAGAACTTCTTTTAACCTTTCCAAAAGTGTGATTTTCCTAATGCTAATCTAGCAATAGCAGGTAACCTGTGAACTAACTTCGACTCTAAGTCAGCAAGATGGTGGGCTATGAAGAAGCCCAGACTCCCGCTCCCACACAGAAAAAGCATCGACGTATAGACCAATGTGTCTTTGTGAGAACCCAAGAAACCAGTCACAAAGCGGCTACAATCACGCAAACCCTTAAAGAAGCCACTCAAAACAGCAGGAAATTCCATGAAATTTTCCTCACCCTTCCCAGCAGTGTGGTCAGGAGGAATCTAATCAATCAATTCCTGGCTTCTCCCTCAGGACCAGGAGGAGAACCTGCTTGCAACATTTTGCTTGTTTGGGGACTGTTTTCTGTCTTGCCTACCTCAGAGCAGATGGGGACAGTGACACGGTGTAGACACCGGACTGCAAACTGCAGATAGCAGTGACAGTCTGGCAGCACAGGGGAGCTGCAGTGGGGCTTACAGGCTCGTGGGCACCGACGAGCAAGGGCTAAGGAATACAAAAGAACAGCTAAGGCTACTTAAAGGAAGGGCTGAGAATCTTAGGCACACTTAAAGCCACCAAGTATACATCACCAGGGAACCAGAACAAAAGCACTGGCAAAGGCTCAGAGAAGACACATCCCCAGAAAAAGTCTGAGACCACCCTAGCGTTTGTGCTGGGCTGTTTGGTTAAGATCTCCTCCTGCATGAAGCAAGCCCGCAAACAATGGGAATGGTCGCTTTTTAATCACATGCCTAAATTTCAACAAAAAATCATGAGACATAAAAAGAGAAACATAGCCCATTCAAAGGAACAAAAATTTCCAGAAACCGTCACTGAAAAACACATGCCTCTGACTTATCCACAAAGACTTTAAAACTGTCTTAAATATGCTCAATGAGCTAAGGAAAACTCAGACAACTAAATAAAATCAGGAAAACAATACATGAACAAACTGAGAATATCAACAAAGAAAAATAAATTATTTTTAAAAATCAAAATTCTACAGAAAATACAGTAACTGAATTGAGAAATCACTAGAGGGGTTCAATGACAGACTCAGACACATATGAAAACAGTTCACTTGCATTACTGAGTCTAAGAAGCACAAAGGAAATCGGAAGAGCTTAAAGGACTTACGGAACACCACCAAAAGACCGACATATGCCAGAAAAAGACCACCATAAGCCCAGAAGAGGCAGAGAAGTAAGATGAACCCAGAGATCCACACCAAGATACATGTACATCATAATCAAACTGTCAAAAACCAAAGTGAAAAATCAATTCACTATCTACAAGGGAGCCTATTAGTGCATTATCAGTAAATTTCTCAGCATGGACCTTGCAGGTCAGAAGGCTTTCAGGTAATAACATCCAAGTCACAGGGATGCCAGAAGGAGAAAAGGAAAAGCAAGAAACTGAACACTTATTTAAACAAATAATGAAAGAGAACTTCCCCAATCTGGTGAAGGAACTTGACATGCAAGTCCAGGAAGCTCAGAGAGCCTCAAAGAAGTTGGACCCAAGGAGGAACACACCAAGGCACATCATAATTGCATTACCCAAGATGAAAGATAAAGAATCTTAAAAGCAGCAAGAGAAAAGGAGACAGTAACCTACAAAGGAGTTCCTATGAGATTGTCAGCTGATTTCTCAAAAGAAACCTTGCAGGCAAGAAGGGGCTGGCAAGAAGTATTCCAAGTCATGAAAGGCAAGGACCTACATCCAAGATTACTCTATCCAGCAAAGCTATCATTTAGAATGGAAGGGCAGATAAAATGCTTCCCAGATAAGGTCAAGTTCAAGGAGTTCATCATCACCAAGCCCTTATTATATGAAATGTTAAAGGGACTTATCTAAGAAAAAGAAGATCAAAAACTATGAACAGTAAAATGACAACAAACTCACAACTATCAACAACTGAACCTAAAAAACAAAAACAAAAACTAAGCAAACAACTAGAACAGGAACAGAATCACAGATATGGAGATCACATGGAGGGTTATCATCAGGGAGGAGGGAGAATGAGGGGAAAAAGGTACAGGGACTAAGAAGCATAACTGGTGGGCATGAAATAGACAGGGGAAGGTTAAGAATAATATAGGAAATGGAGAAGCCAAAGAACTTATGACCTGTGGACATGAACTAATAGGGGGGAGTGCCGGGGGGCGGGGGTGTAGCGTGGAGGGGAGGAAAGGGGGAGGAGAAAGGGAGGTAGCGGGGGGCGCAGACCAACTGGAAGTCAGAAGAGTGGACGTAGAGAACGATGACACCAGCAAACACTTCTAGAAAGCAGAGGTGGCACAAGGATACTTAGGCATGTCTGGGTCTTTTTTTCTTTTTATTGAATTTATTCAGGTGACATTTGTTAATAAAAGTATGTGGGTGTCAGGTGTACAATTCTATAATACATCATCTGTATATTGTAAAAAAAAAAGCACCAACACAGGACAAGTAACTCAAAGCCATGTGAAAATACAAAAATCTCTGATAAAAGTAAATATATAAACAAATATAAAAGCCAGTATTGTTATAATTGTTTTATAACTCCACTTTTAATTTTGTAGGATTTAAAATACAAAAGCACGAAAAATCTGTTAATGGGCACACAATATATAAATCTGTGAATAAAGTGGGAAAACAGAGTTGTAAAGAGTAGAATTTTTGTATGTGATTGAAATTGTTATAAGTTTAATTTTAGCATGTTTTATGTAGTGCCAATGGTAGCCACAAAGAAAATATTCATAGGATATATACAAAAGGAAATAAATGCAAAAGAAATCAAAATGTCACTTAAAAAATCAAACACGAAGGAAGGTATTAAGGAACTGAAAGGTAAAACAGATATAGAGAAACAATCCACAAAAGACAACAGACTGTCCTTCCCAGACACTGCAGAAGGAAGGACAAAAACGACATGATCTTAATTGGTACAGAAAAACTCATTATCTTTTCATTACAGAAACAAATCAGTAACAGAAGGAAACTACATCAACATAAATCAGAAAAGACAAGGATGCCCGCTCTTACAACTTCTAATCAGCATGGCACTGGAAGTCCTAGCCAGAGCAATAGTGCAAGAAAAAGAAATAAAGATGACCTGTTATACAGAAAACCCTGAAGATTCCACACAAAACAGGAACGCAGCAAAGTTGACAAATACAAAAATCAACCAAAATTTGTTGTTGCTGTACACTAACAATGAATAATCAGAAAAGAAAATTACAAGAGCCATCAAAAAAAGTAAGTACTTAGGAATAACTTAACCACAGAGACCAGGCTGGTACACTACAGAACACTGAAACTAGAGACAAATCAATGGAAAGGTGTGTTGTACTCATGAACTGGAATACTTATAATTAAGATGCCCATTCTACCCAAAGTGATCTATGTATAGAATGCAATTCCTACTAAGTCCCAACAGAATTTTTGCAGAAATAGAAAAATCCATCCTAAAATTCATAAGGACTTTCAAGGTACCCTCAACAGCCAAAACAATCAAGAAGACCAAGATGGAGACTAACACCACCTGACTTCAAAACTTAATATAAAGTGACAGTAATCAAAATAGCATGGTACTGGCATAAAGAAATATAAACTGAAGCAACAGAATAGGGCCCCAAAATACCCCCTCACAAATATAGTAAAAATTACCCACAAATACAGGTAATTAAAGAACTTCCACAACTCAACAACAGTCAATGAAATTAAAAACAGGCACAGGACTTGAATAGACATTTCTCCAAAGAAAATACACAAATGGCCAATAAGCATGATAAAAGATGCTCTACGTCATTAAACAGAAAACAATTTTGCCAAGGATGTGGAAAAATTAGAGCCTTTTTGCACTACTGGTAGAGCGTAAAAGGATCCATCCATTATGTCATTTAGTATGGCAGATCCTTAAAAAATTAAAAATAGAACTTCCATATGATCCAACAACTCCACATCTAGCTATTTACTCAAAAATATTGAAAGCAGGGTCTCAAAGAGATATTTACTAACATCATACCAGCATTGTTCATAACAGTCAAAAAAAGGGAAGCAATCCAAGTGTCTGCTGGATAAATGAACAAAGTATGGTACATACATAAAATATAACAGTCTGAAACAGGAAATTCAGACACACGCTCTAACAGATGAACGTGAGGACATTAGGTTAAGTGAAATGAGCCAGTCACAAAAAGACAAACACTGGATGATAATGGCTGCCAGGGGTGGGAGGGAATGGAGAACTGCCTGAATGGGTACACTTTCGGTTTTGCAAGGTGAAAAAATCTGGACATTGGCTGTACAACAACATGAAATGTGCTTAACAATACCGAATCACACATTTAAAAGAGTAGTTAAGACTGTACATTTTATGTGTATTGTACCACAATTTTAAAGTTTTTAAATAGTAACTTAAAATAATCACATTACCTTTACATTCCAAGATCACTTTGCACTCTGAAAGATGCCAGCCTTCCTCATCTCCTCAAAATCTTTCCTGGAATCATAATTTCGGTAGAAATCTGCATATGCCTTCTTTCTTTTTTCAGCCACACCAAACTAAAAAACAGCATATCCCATTACAGCTTACCTGTTAGATTATTAGAAACTCATTATCTGAAGACAACATAAATCACAGTGAGTTTGTGTTTACCTCTAACTTGAACCCTGTTTCCTAAGACAACGAATGGAGCCCTGACACAGATAGAAGGACGAGAAAGAACCCTCAGGGAAACTACCCGGCAAGAAGCGCCCTCCTCGCCAAAGGAGGTACCACTCCTTGGTGAGTGTCTGTGTTCGGGCGCGTGGGTGGTAGGCAAGAGAGCCCAAGAAAGATGTTCAGAAATGTAAAAGGCTGTACAACATTATGAATGTACTTAATACCACTGAACCGTACACTTAAAAATGGTTACATTTGGTTATGTGTATTTTGCCACAATAAAAAATTATTTTTTTATAAAGGCATAACATTAAAATCTACACAAGGCAAAGGGTTAAGATGAAATTCTGTGGCAACAATTCCTGAAGGTACTGTCAAAAAGAAAGTCACGGGCCCAGAACAGTACTTGTGCGCAGGCCCACGGCACCAAACCTAGATGTAAGATCTGACGAAACTGCTGTTTCAGCCTCTTCCAGAAACAACCTTAATCAACCAGCTGGAATTTCCTGGTCCAGCAGGACAGGCCCTTTCCATCCCCTCTCACAGAAAGAGGTAATCTGCAAGATTAAAAAAAAAATCCTTTCCCACAGAAAAAGTGCCGGTCTAAAAATAACCCTTTTGTTGTTGTTGTTAGCGTCCACAATTATGGCCTCTATTATGGGCTGAACTGTGTCTCCCAAAATTCAAGTGTTTGGAGGTAAGGACTTCAAAAAGGCAATTACATGGAGGCTTTTTGTTAGGGCAGGGACTAATCCAATATGATCAGTGTTCTTGTAAGAGAAAATTCAGAGAGAGACACGCTAACACACAAGACCATGTGACAACAAAGACAGCCATATAGGAGCCAAGGAGAGAGGCCTCAGAAGAAATCAGTCCTGAGCCACCTTGGTTTTCTTGCTTCCAGAATAAAATTTCTGTTCTTTGAACCACCTTGTCTGTGGTACTTTGTTATGGAAGCCCTAGCAAACTACTGGGTTGGCCAAAAAGGTCATTTGGTTTTTTCCATAAGATGGCTCCAGTAGCACTTAGTCATCTTTAACTTCATTTGAAACAGTACTGTTAGATCATGGTGACAGCTGTCACGTCTGCATGTATTAAAAAAAACTTATCAAAACTGGTGAACTTTTGTGTAGCCAATATTGAAGATGGAAGAAAATAAGCAACATTTCAGCATATCGTGCTTTATTATTTCAAGAA
Organism: Macrotus californicus; assembly: GCA_007922815.1. Taxonomy (NCBI): domain Eukaryota; kingdom Metazoa; phylum Chordata; class Mammalia; order Chiroptera; family Phyllostomidae; genus Macrotus; species Macrotus californicus. The sequence goes on from VMDR010003175.1 coordinate 63,700, forward strand.
AGGTAAAAAACACAAATAAAACACAAAAAAGATTCGTGCAGTGAATGGAGAAGGTGCTGTGTGACTGATGGAACATTTCACACGTGGTTTGCCAAGTTCCACGCTAGAGATTTCCGCTGGACAGTGCACCACAGTCGGGCAGACCAGTTGAAATTGACAGCGATTAAATCGAGACATTGAGAACAATCAACATTCTACCAGGTGGGAGAGAGTCGAATACTCAAAATAGCCAAATCAATAAAGTTATTGGTGCAAATGAAAAATGTGTCTTATTTTACAGAAAAAAACTGAACAGACTTTTTCATTTAAAGATGGAGGACAAGTTATCTCAGGAATGAGGTACTTTCCTATCCCATGAGGTGAATGAAGAGTCAGAGGAAGGAAGCACATTAAAGTCTTTAAAAGACTCTAAACTGCCTATGAAAACAGAATACACTTTTTAATTTAGAGCACATTTGGGACCACAAGTACAAAGTAAAATCAAACACACATACCTTATAGGAAGCTGCCACCCCCAGGGATACCAGGATGGCTCCCACAAGATGAAATCGCAGACGCTTGGCCAGGAGGCCGCGCATCTGAGGTTTTGCCAAAGCGCTGGAAGACATGGTGGTTGTATTCTCCTTAGGAGATAAAAGATTTTTTAAATTGTTAGAACAAAATAAGGTATCTAAAGAATTCTTATGCTCAATGCACTTTAACACCTAAAGAGGCACAGGAAGAATGGCTGGGGGACCGACTCCTTCCACAAAGCCCGAGATGCATTTAACCCTTTCCGTACGAGCGCTCTTTCCGCCACGACACTCCCGCTGTACGAGGTGCCGTGCGGAAAACGCACACATAGCACATGGTCAGTCCTCCTTTGTGTGAAGACTTTCCTAACCTTATATAAGATCTATGCTTAATAAAACAATGCTTTTTTCCAAGTGTTGTTTGTAACTTTAATATTAAGAGGTAGTTATATAAAATTCTATCAATTATATAAGTAAAATTTATAAAAATTATATACAGATGGATGCCGGATATATCCGGCACCTGTACCGAAAGGGTTAATGGCTTTGGCTTGAGCAGGAGGAACGAACCTTCCTGGACTCTGAGGACCTTTGGCTGGTCTAGTAAGTAAACAGACACTTGACAGATTAGCAGGAGAAGATAACTGGATTCAATACACACAAATGTATGGGAACCCCACAGGCAGAAGAGGTTCAGAGATAGAAAGCAGGATCTGGAATAAGACATCCTGAGCTAGGGATGAGGTCATTCACCCTGGGGGCTTCAAAGGGTCACACCAGGATAAGAACAGATGTTTGCTAAATAAAAGTTTGCCTGGCCATATAGTCAAAAAGAGATTATGGATGATAATCTCTTGTTATGGGCAAGGCCTCCAATTCAAGTTCTTCTAGGTAGTTAAAGGGGGAAGCTGAAGTTTCTCTTCTGCCTGAAGCTAAAACTACCCTCAACTCCAAACAATCCGCACACCAGGGCACACCTTTGGGGGACTTGTTCTGAAACTCCCACTCTGGCTTCATCTCCCCACCCCTCACGTGCTGAACGACTACCCTAAATAAGGTAACTACAGCCCAATAACATATACGAAACGATTACTACAAACAACCCCCCCTCCCCCAACTACAGGAAAGGTAAGCAGTGGCTCTAGACTGACAAGCGCAAACACATTTATAGCACCGACTCTTCTACAAACTTACTATCAACTCCTTCAATGGCCGAGACAACCCTATGAAAGTTATTACTCCCACTTCATTGATGAGAACACTGGGGCACACGGAAAGACTAAGACTCGAACAGGATACTCAACAGTTGGCTCGAGGGCCCACCTGGAGACGGCCGCGCTGCGCGGCCTGATTCCAGGGCTCCCGGACCCCAGCGCGCGGGGACCTCCACCCCCCGCAGACCTTCCTTCCACTAACGCAGCGGGGAGGCTGGTGGAACGGCAGCGGGCGCAGAAGCGATGCTGCAGGAAGCCCGGCCCTTCCTTCCTGTCACAGGCACGGTGACCCTTCACAAACTCCAACGCACTGCGAAGGCCGAGCGAGTGGAGGCTTTGCGGACTGTTTCCCTTACCCGAGTGATGGCTGAGTCAAGTAAAGCGAAAACACTCGGGTCAAACGGGTCAAATGACCTAACCAAGGTCACAACGACTGGGGGTAAAGTACGGTGTCCCCAGGTGCGGTCCTGCCACCCTGAAGCCCGGCTACTTCCTCGAGGCCCCAGCGTGGTCCCCGCAGGATGCCGGCCGCCCTCCTGGGGCCGAACCGTGGGGTAGGGGAGGGGAGGAGGGGGGCCTGGCAGGGGTCGACGCGGGCGAGAGGTCCAAGGCTCCCCGGCCGCCAAGACGCTGACTACGGCCAAACCCAAGACAGCCTCTGGGGCTCCTCCGGCCCCTCACTGCTGAAGTTCAAGCAGCGGAGGCCGCCGTTATGGGGACCCGAACGATGGACACAAAAGCAACACCACTTGCCTCCACGCCAACGTCCTTTCCGCTGCAGAAATGGACGGCACTCCAGCCCCGCGCAGGCGCCGAGGGAGGAGGAGCGAGAGGCCCCGGGACGGTGGCCGAAAGAGCTCAAAAGGCCTCGGAACTCCTCCTGGCGTGCCCTGCGGAAGTTCGCCCGTGTGGTTAGATTGCATATGACCTTCGATTCGGAAGTCGACCTTCGGGGTTGATTTCCTTAATGAACTGGAGACACTCACCTACTAATACAGAGTTAATATGACCTTTTTAGAGAGTTCAGAGATATTTAATATATAAGTTCTTTAAAAATGTACAAATACGCCTTTCTGGGCCCATGGGTGGTCCGAAGCACGTGCACGAACCGACATTTTCATGATCATAACTACCCTTACGGGAATAACAATTTGGTTCAGGTAAAGGGTGAATAAGCCGACTTCTAGGAGCTCAGAGCCTAGCAGATGAGACAAGTGTAAACAGCTTGATACAAATTCCAGGCGACTGCGGAAGCAATTACCTGACAGGTAGAACTGAGCAAGTTTTGATGGAAGTATTTGTGTGGCCGTTTTAAGTAAAAACACAAGTGTTTTAAAGGAAGGCAACTAGAAGTTTATTAAAACTGGTGTGTAAGGGTAAGGCTCTTATGCTCGAGCGGTGTGAAGCTTGGTTATTATTGAAATAACCTGGATTTGTAAGGCATGATTTAAATCACTTCAGCAAATGCCCTGACTGGGGTGGCTCAGTTGCCTGGGCATCCTCCCACAAAGCGGAGATTGCCATTCCTGGTTAGGGCACATGCCTGGTTTGTGGGTTTGTTCTCCAGTCAGGGCTCCTGCAGTTTCAGGGAAAACTTCAGAGAAGTCACAAGAGAGATGGAAACGGAGCTCCCTCGGTCTAATGGATAGGGGTGCAGAAGTAGAGAATCTATTAATAAGAGATAAAATTGGTCAGGAGAATGTGGCAAAGATAGGCACAACTGAGGAAACAGAGCCTGGCCTAGATGGAGCGCTGAGTGGTTATTCAGTAACACTGCATGGGCAGGAAAGCACAGAGCCCATCACAAAAATTCCTGGTGACTCCCTGACAGTGATACATAAAAAGAGCTTGAGTGAAAGGGGTGGATAGAGAGGACGGCCTATACGGGTTATGTTCTGGAGCCTAACAGACCTGGATTTGAGTCCCAGCTCACAACCTTCTGGCCAGCAAATTTCTTAACCTTCCTAAGTCTGCTCTCACCTCTCTGAAATGGTAGCTGAGAGGATAAAGCCAGAGCCGTTTGCTGTTGTGGCACCATTTGCTGAGCAGGTCTGTGACCTTGTTAAACTTAACTGTCCTTTTACTCTTCTGAGCTTGTCCCCGTGACTGGAAATTACTGGAAGCAGGAACAGAACTAACCACTCCCTACAGCCACAGGTGGAAGATAACATTGGAACAAACTGCAGACTCCTGTTACAACACCCCAACAGCCCAGGGGCCTGACAACAGCATGCCCCCACCCTTTTTAAATCCATTTATAATCCAATAAAAGCTCAAAGCCCCCACCCTTCAACCACTGATATATCTCTCCACACCACACCCCTCTCCTTTCTTGGAGAGTGAATAAAACTTTATTTTCTATGCTTTCTTTTCTTTGTGAATTCTTTCACAGCCTGCATCACTGACCATCCTAACAGTAGCCACTTTTACTTTGTTGGGATTTTGTGATGCCAATTAAGTGAGATAATACATGTGTAGTGCCTGACAGAGAGACATAACATTCATTCTTCCCTCTGTCCTTTTGGCATGCCCTGTGTTCCTTCCTTCCTACTTCTAATAGCAATATTTGATTGCCTTCCAGAAGACAACCTTCCCCCACTCCCAGCCCTGTGGTTCTAGCAGAGTCAAACCCTGATCCAGTTGGGCATACAACTCAAGGGGGCCAAACAATGTAGCCTATCCCCTTGGCCACAGCCATTTGTTGGGGACAGGCAAAGGGTCCTGACCAGACCAATGAAACTCAATTCTACAACTTTTGTTAAAATAACTGGGTTGGTGGGGGGAGCTCTTTTTCTTTCAGGGAAATAATGGGATGGAGTAGGGGTCTTGCTGATCGATAAAAGTATGAAACCAGAGAGTATTGTATGCCTATAATATGCCAACTACTGTTCAAATAATAGGAAGAACCTGCCCTCCTAGAGGACAGAACAGGCAATAAACAAAAACATGTCAGATGCTGATAAGGGCAATGGAAAAAGTAGAGAATAATGAAGAAGTATTCATTTTATACTGGAAGTTTGAGGAAGACTTAGGCAGTCTGACTCAAGCCCACGGTCTACATTGGAGCAAAACATGGCTCAATGAAAGGAGTGGGATTTTCTGCACAGCCCCAAGAAGAAAACCTGGACAGCAGGGTGGCAGATACCAGAAGTTAGATTTTAGGTAGGTACTCACAATGGCTAGAATCAGTCCCTTGCAAAGTGATGGAGAGTTCAAAAGGCCTCTGGAGCTCCTCTTGGTGGTCCAAAGACATATCCAGGTGAGGGAGGCCAGGACTCCTTGATTGGTAGAGAAGCAAAGCAATAGTCTTACTCCACCTATGTCTTTTTATCCTGACCTTGACAGTCACCAGGTCAATGTGTTACCTTAAAGTGAGTTGAAAAGATGTCATTTGTGGAATATGATCTGAAGGGAACTTCTGCCATGCCTCCTCCATTACTGCCCTGCTGTCATGGTGCTCCTGGAAGGGCCTGCCCCTCCCACCTGTGCTGGGTCCCCCACAGTGGGGAAAATGTGCACAACGCCTCCTAAGACAAACTACGTCACCAAGAGGTGAAAGGAATGAGTGGGCCCTGAAACAAAGTCAGCACTTTTTCCTAAAAAGTGGAAAACCATTTCAACCCTTTCAACCACATATTGAATCATTGATATAGTATCAGTGGGAAGGGCCATGAATAATTCTGTGAATTAAGAAAATGTGAGGGACTGAGCAGTTAAAAAGCAACAACAAAAATAACCTCTCTGTGCCCTGGCTGGTATGGCTCATTGGATTGAGCACCAGCCGCTGAACCAGAGGGTCTCCGGTTCGATTCCTAGTCAGGGCACATGCCTGGGTTGCAGGCCTGGTCCCCAGTGGAGGCCACGTGGGAGGCAACCACAGGTTGATGTTTCTCTCTTTCTCCCTTCCTTCCCCTCTCTCTAGAAATAAGTAAATAAAATTTAAAAAAAATAAAGTAGTTTAAAAAAAATAATAACCTCTCTGTGACATAAAATAGCACTAGTTACAGTATTTGACAAACCTTGGGGGCAGATCTGTTCATTCTTTTACATGTCACTCATTTCTACTTTCAAATTTAACAAAAAATAAAAGATTGCTGAGTCACAGTCAGAAATGGACCATCACAAAAGTATGAGTCTGAGGTCCTCTTTTCAACCCGACTGCATTCAAGACATAGGTAAGGGTCCCAGGAGACATTCGGAGACTGGTATGGTAAAATGATGCTGTGGTTGCTTTTCAGTGTCGTTGCTATTCACCAAGCAAACGCTGCGAGTGATCACCTGAAAATGACCTCCCGTCCTGAGAAATCAGCAGCGTTCAACACAGTTCCCCAAGACTTGGCTCTGCACACGCCCAGAAAGGCAGCCCCTGCTGGAGAGACCCTTTGCTGTCACTGATGCTCTGGCACAGAGCTTGGGAAGCACCAAAGGACACGTTGTGGTTTAAGGAGGGCACAGCTGAGTGTTCTAAACGCGTCAGCCGCAGCACCGACCCACACCCACAGACAGCTCTCGGCAGCTAGCGTCAGACAACTGGTACAGTGCAGAGGAAATTCAGCTCTTTGCTCTAAGGTGGCCCACACCTCACCCTAAGGAAGAGACACGTGAAAACAGGCTCTTCAATCAGCTCTGTACGAGGAACAAGCATTGGCATGTAAAACTGGATTTGTTAGAACAGTGCTGTCCAATACAAACATAAAGTTAGCCATGAGGATCATTTTAATTCTTCCAGCAGCCACATTAAAATAGCCAAAAGAAAAAAGTGAAACTAATTGTAATAATATATTTAACCCAATATAGCCATCATATTTGTTCAACATATAATCAATATAAAAATCATGGGTGAGGTACTTTACATTTTTTTCATACTAAGTCTTTGAAGTCTGGTGTGTATTTTTCACATACCGTACATCTCAATTCAGACTAGCCACAGCTGAAGCTCTCAATAGCCACCCGTGAGTCTATTGGATAGCAGTTAGCCCCTTTCAGCCATAGACAATGTTCAAGACCTATTGCATAATGGAAAGGCAGGCTGCAAAACTATGCTGTGGGAGTTATTTTTATAGCATGCATAAAAATATGCATATGTATGTACATGCAGAAAATAATATTGAAAAGGCACACACCAAAAACTTGTACTGTGGATAATTTTTATATTTTATTTTTCTCCGTTTACATGTCCCCAGTTTGATCATGTCTTTCTTTCACAGTTAGAAAGAAGTAATAACAAATGTGACTTTTGAAGGAGAGGTGTACTAGTGTCCTAGTGTTGAGGTAATGAATGATTACAAATATTAGTAGCTTAATACAGCACAAATTTATTATTTCACAGTCCTGTAGTTCAGAAGTCCGACACGCATCTCACTAGATTGAAATCCACGTGTCAGCAGGCCTGCATTCCTTTTGGAGGCTCTGCAGAAGAATGTTCCCCTGCCTCTTCCAGCTTCAGAGGCTGCCTGCATTCCTTGGTTTATGGTACTCCCCCCGCCCCCCCCCCCCCCGCCCCTCCGTGTTCAGAGCCAGCCACATTGCATCACTCTGATCACACTTCTGCCATCACATCTCTCTTTCCATTCTTTTCTACACTGTTCTCCCTTGTGGTTTCCTTGAGGGCATCTGGATAATTGAGGATAATCTCCTTATGTAAATGTCAGCTGATAGGCAGCCTTAATTCTGTCTGCAACCTCATCCCCCTTGGCCACACGAAATGACATAACCCAGGGAGCAGGATGTGCAAAGTTTTGAAGGGGCGTTATTCTGCTTACCACAAGAGTTATAGTTGTGCTTAATACCACTTAATAACTATTTCTATTCCCCTCTCAGGAATATGGCAAGGCTATGCTTCCCTGATCCCTTTAAAGTTAGGACTTGATTTGGCCAATGCAACATGAGTGGAAGTGACACATAGTTTGCCCTGTTCCCTTTGTCCTGCCTCTCTTATTATAATGGAAGTACTGATTGAGATGGCACCTATGTCACCTGGGTGTGTGAGAGACTAAGAGAAGCAGAGCCCTCCTACCCACCTGCACCAGTCAGGTTTAGTGAGTAAGAAACAAACAGTGTGGTAGTGTGTTATTCCCCTGAGAGTCAGGGATTGTTTGGTCCTACAGACAAATTTAGCTCATCCTGACTGCTACAGGAGGTTAAAAAAATGTATCTGTTTGGGTGAGGGGTGCATGTGGGTGAATGCTGGGACAGATAAAATAAGTGACAGACGGTGAGAGTGTGAAAAGGAAATGGGGGTATTAAGGGGGCCCTGACGACAAGCTGTGTTCAGCACCACACTTTCTCCCAAGTGGAGGCCATATGGAAGTGTGGAGACAAGCCCTTCCAGGTTCGGGGCACCCCTGGGCCCAGCCCTGACTCCCAGGGAAGCTGTGAAGTTCTCAGAGGAGTTCTGAATTTTATAATAGAACCTGTCTTCAGCTTAAGAGTCCTCTAGCTGCTGGCTGATGGGAACTCTGGATGTTTGGGTCCATCAGGAGTCGAGTACCTGAGGCATCAGTTCCCCAAGACTTCTTAAGCTGCTAGGGTACTGTATTCTAGGGGACTGTGGGCTTCCCAAAGTTTGTATGTGGATTAGGGATCATGTTTTGTGGCCACTAAAGGCTGAGTTGCTGCCTCATTGTATTATGTTGTACCTAGTAGTTCACAAGGCATGTTCACATATGTGTTTTCATTTTGTTCTCTCAGGAATCCCATGAGATGAACAGGGATTCTTTTTTTTTCACATACTGAGGGTCATAGCAGTAGGAAATAGCTGAACTGGGAGTGGAGTGTACAGTGGGATTCCTCCCACACCAGGGCTGTGCAGGGCACCCCCACAGAAATGAATCTACCCCGGTGAATACAACACATTAGCCTAGGATAATTTGTTGAGTACCTACTGTGTGCTCTGTGGTGCTCTCCCTAATGGCTGAGAGGACAGTTCCAAGAAGCCACTGAGGACATTCTTCCAATCTGTAGATTATTTCACAACTTCCAGTTTTTCGTTAATATTAAAAATTATAATATGCAATTTTAGTTGAATAAATACATCCTTCTGGGCCCCACTTAGAAAATGTAAGAGGTTATTCATGCAGACTCATAAGGGTAAGTTCTGTGCAATAACCACATATCAGATGTTGGTGTTCTTCTGACCATTTCAGAGCCAGCAGTAATTAAAAACAATTTTCCCAGAATTGAGCTGACATTAATCACAGAAGCTGTACAGAGAGATGTCCTGGCCTGATAAAAACCTTTTATGAAATGAAGCTATTAAATGATTCATGTTAAACCAGCTACATTCTCTAATATAGAGAATAGAAAGAGCAAAAAAATCAAAATTTACTACATCGAAAAATAGCAAGAGAAAAGGGAGATACTGTATGTTAAGCTCTAAGCAGACACAACAAAGTTAACAGATATAAATGATCATTTTAAGATAGAATACTTGATCATGACTTTTTAATTGATTTATAAAAGAAGATCTCTTAGCGGTTACTAATGATGAGCATGATGCCTTTAGCATCCAGATACTCCATTAGTAGACAGTCACTGTGTGCTGGCAGGTGTCAAAAGACGGCATGGGCACCCTGACACTAGGCCCCATTTAAAATCAGGGGCACCCAGAAACCTTTCGAAAAGGACCACCTCATCCATTACTACCTGAAAAATGGGTAGACCTGGCCCCTCGTATATACCCCTGCCTCCAAAAATCTGTTAAAACCTCTGATCAGCTGACGCCTTCTATTTAGTTTGAGAGGTTTATAACTTTACCCTTTACAGTTATTTGGGGAGGGGAGAAGGAGAGGAGCTAGACACATGTGCTTAACCACCATATTGAATTACAAGATCAAAAGGTAGTTTAGAGATCTTGCCATCTCCAGGGCTGCCCTGTCTGCAGGCACAGGCTCCCATCTGGACCACTTCTCCTGTGCCCTGGGAACTTCCTAAGCATTTCCTGCAGAGTAGGTCTACTGCCAACAAATTCCCTTTTGTTTTTCTGAAAATGCCTAATTTTGGCCATAATTTTTCTATATAAAAAATTCCTTAGAATTAGTTTTAAGCTCACAGAAAGTTGCAAGAATATTACAAAGAACTCCCAAGAAGTGGTAGAATTTAATTGTCAACATGTTGCCCCATTTGCTTAATCGCTCTGTCTTTCTCTCTCAGTCTCTCAGTCTGTACTGTACATACAGTATACACATTATAATTTTTAATATTATATTACTATAATCCTGCACAATATACATAATGCTATACATAACATAATTTTAACCATTTGAAAGTAAGTTTTAGATGTAATGGCCCAGATTCAGGTAATTAACATTGAAGCAATATTACCATCTACCAGATCCACAGATCCTATTCAAACTTCACTGATTATTCTGATAATGCTCTTGGAAGTCTACACTCCAGTCCTCGATACATATTGTACTTTGTTATCATGTCTCTTTAATTTCCTTCAATCTGGAAGACTTACCTCTGCTTTTGTCTTCCATGACTTTGGCCATTTTTGCAGAGTACAAGCTAGTTATTTATTGCAGAATATGGCTCTATTGGGTCGTCTGACATATCCTCATTTTTTCAAGAGAAGTTTGTTTGGCAGAAATAACACATTAGTGGTGCGGAGTCCTTCTCAGTGTGTCCTATCCAGAGGCACACAGTGTCAGTTGTCCTCATTCCTGCCAAGGTTAACTTTTACTACGTGGTTAGGACGGTATATGTCCCTACATAGACAAAACAATGTTGCCAAACAAGGACAATGTTGGAGGACTCACACTTCCCAATTATAAAGCTACATCATCAAAACAGTGTGGTACCGGCATGAAGACAGACATATAGACCAACACAGTAGAATAGAGAGTCCTCAAGTAAACCCTCACATACACAGTCAAATGATTTTCCACAAGTGTGGCGAGATGATTCAGTGGGGAATGGGTAGTCTTTTCAATAGAAGGTGTTGGGAAAACTGGATATTCATACACAAAAGAATGAAGTTGGACCCTTCCTTTATATCATACACAAAAATTAACTCAAATTGAATCAAAGACCTAAAGGTAAGAGCTAAAATTATAAACCCTTACAAGAAAACACAAGAGAAGCTTCATAACATTAGATTTGGCAGTGATTTCTTGGATATGACATCAAAAGCACAGGGAACAAAAAATTAGATAAATTAGACTACATCAAAATTTAAAACTTGTGTATATCATAAGACAGAATCAACAGAGTGAAAAGGTAACCTACAGAATAGGAGAAAATATTTGCAAATCCTATAGCTGATAAAGGGCTAAAACCTAAACTTCACAAAGAATTCCTACAACTCAACAACAAAAACAAAAGCACCAGCTCAATTTAAATATGGCTTAAGGACTTGAATAGACATTTCTCCAAAAAGATATCCAAATGCTCCATACGCACATGAACAGATGCTCAACATCACTCATCATTAGGGAAATACAAATCAAAACCACAATGAGGGACTTCCACCCCAGATGGAGACATAGGTAGACACACTGTGCCTCCTCGCACAACCAAAAGAAGGACAACAACAAATTTAAAAACAAAAAACAACCAGAACTGACAGAAAATTGAACTTATGGAAGTCTGACACCCAAGGAGTTAAAGAAGAAACATTCATCTAGACCGGTAGGAGGGGTGGAGATGGGCATCTGGGTGGAGGGGACTAGTAGCAAGGCGGCAGCTGGCAGACTGGGTGAGGCAGCAGATTGTGGACAGGGTGGTTCCACGGTTGTGTGTGGATAAACCAGGAGGAACAACTCGGGGGTAAGACAGACCACGTAACCCAGGGTTCCAGCGTGGGGAAATAAAGCCTCAAAGCCTCTGATTGAAAACACCTATGGGGGTTGCGGTGGCAGCGGGAGAGACTCCCAGCCTCACAGGAGAGCTCATTGGAGAGACCCACAGGGTCCTAGAACGTACACAAGCCCGCCCACCTGGGAATCAGCACCAGAAGGGCCCAGTTTGATTATGGGTAGTGGGGGAAGTGACAGAAAATTGGCAGAGAGCTGAGTAAACAGCATTGTTCCCTCTCGGACCCCTCCCCCACAGACAGCATCACAGCAGTAGTGAACACCTAAGGCTCCACTCCTTACTACATAACAGGCATACTGAGACAAAAAAAAAAAAAAAAAAATGGCCCAAATGAAAGAACAGATCAAAGCTCCAGAAAAAATACAACTAAGCCACGAAGAGATGGCCAATCTGTCAGATGCACAGTTCAAAACACTGGTAATCAGGATGCTCACAGAATTGCTTGAATTTAGTCACAAATTAGATGTACAAATGAAGGCTATGCTAATTGAAATAAAGGAAAATATACAAGGAACCAACAGTGACAGGAAGGAACCTGGGACTCAAATCAACGGTGTGGACCAGAAGGGAGAAAGAAACATTCAACCAGAACACAATGAAGAAACAAGAATTCAAAAAATGAGGAGAGGCTTAGGAACCTTCGGGATGTCTTGAAATGTTCCAACATTGGAATCATAGGGGTACCAGAAGGAGAAAAGGAAGAGAAAGAAATTGAAAACTTATTTGAACAAATAATGAAGGAGAACTTCCCCAATCTGGCAAAGGAAATAGACTTCCAGGGAGTCCAGGAAGCTCAGAGAGTCCCAAAGAAGTTGGACCCAAGGAGGAACACATCAAGACACATCATAATTACATTACTGAAGATGAAAGATAAAGAGAGAATCTTAAAAGCAGCAAGAGAAAAGGAGAC